>ML779908.1:449213-483312 GCA_009831015.1 Picea engelmannii | reverse complement strand
CATTTCTTCAAGGAATTCTTCATATTGTTATGCTGCTGAGATTGCTAGAGACCTCTTCTTTGGCAACACACATTGTAAGCTGCATTTCATAAGCTATTCACCCCTCACTTGAGTGAATAAGCTTGGAGTTCTTTCACCCACATTTCATCTTTTCTTTGTAAGGAGAGCAATCAGTTGAGGGCCTCAAGAGCCTTCCATTGGAGANGGAAGGGACCCAAGTCCTCTTTCTCCATTGTGTATCTTTGGATTTCAACAATCAGACCAGCTTATACATTGGTGATATTGGTCCATTTTCATTTGTTTCTATTTTTGTTCCTATGCTCATAGTTTCATTTAGTTTTTGTTTAATTCTTGTTAATAGCTTTGTTGTTTTCTTTCTAACCTTTTATCATACAGCTGTCATGCCCAGCAGAGCCCAACTGGGCATGTAAGCACTCACTTTTTGCTCACACAGCGACGAGAAGAGTGCAAACAGATTTCTTTGGGGTTTATCCCTTGATGTGTTACCATGGTGAATACTCTATTCACCAATGCTTATACTTTTCTTTCATTCAATGAGCTATTGTCTCCTTATATTAACTTGCATCATTATATTTGTGAGGAATTTCCTTTGGCCCCTTATTTACATGTATTGAATGTATATGCTCTAGGTTATTTATTAGAGGTTACCTATATTTCTAGTCAAATTCATGGTCTTCTTATTCTACATGGTTCCAAGATGGTTAAAACCCACTTTGTAGATGATTCTCTTTTCTCGTTGAGTGGATAATAATTATCTTGATTGGACCCTCACTTATATAGAGACATTTTTCTCTATCACATACCCAATCCTTGTAACAATTCCATTTTCTTAGTATTTTTGGATACCCTTTCATATTGGATCCTTAGTGCTTGGTATTATAATAGTCCTAGGGATATTGCATAATGTTTGAGGATTCCCTTTAGAGTTGGGTTGTCACTAGTTTCCATGTGTGATTTGTTTTACAGAAGTTGCAAAGTAAGATTCATACAACTTTTTCCATGCTTTGATGTGATTTTTTGGTGTTAGCCAAGAGTATCATACAACTTTTCCCTTGCCTTAAATACAAGTAGACATCAAATCCATATTACTTTTTCCTAGCCAAATCATCATCCACCTTCATATATTCACTTTCCAAGTTGGAGTCCAACCTAACACAACATGTAGGATATGTGAGAAACTCATGTCCAACATGATACAATTACCTCAACAAATCTCTCAACTTGAACAAAATCTAGATTCATTCAATTCAAAATTTAGAGGTTGAACATAGGATAATTAGAGACTTCCTAAGAAACCAAAACCTACCTCAATAGTATAACTCAAAATGAACTAATAGAAACCTCAACCAAGACTATTGAAGACAATGTTTTTATTTGATTTTATGTACATCAATCCTTACATTGAATGTTTCATGGGTCTTCATCTTCTCGTGTAACAAGTTCACAATCACTTGATCATAGTAACAAAAATTATCATCCTTACCCTAAATAAAACAAGTGTTGTAAGTACTATAAATTAAAAATTCACATAACTATCAAATGTTATTTTCTTGAAACAAAGGATTCTAGGACTTCCCATGAGAGCATGAGACCTTCTACAACTATCCAAGATTTTGTTTTCATTGTGACATTTATTCACCTTAATATGTATTTCAATGAATATGTCTTATTATTTGTTCATTTGAAATTTCAATAACACCTTAAAAATGACAACTCTAAATGTAACATTGTTTCCTCCTAACTTGGATAAAAATACAATTTTAACATAGGCATATTATTAATTCTAAATGTTTTTTTTTGTAGAACAAGGATCTTCCATAATATCCGGATCATCCTCATCGAATAGATCCAAATGACATTGGGTTTGATGATGAGATGGAAAATGATGCTCATGATGACATAGATACAGATGACAATGAGGCTGATGACGATGCATATGATGATGATGATGATCATGATCACGATGGTGATGATGATGATGAGGCAGTTGCTGGTAGTAGCCACTGACATTCATGATCATATAGACTGCATCATGGATCATTTCTGATATATAGTTATAATGCCTCTTTTCATGGTTACTATCATATGTATCATTTTCAGGGCCTCTAGTACCATATTATTGAGTTGTATCATTTTGACATGTATCATTTTGACTCATATCATTTGGACATGACATATCATATTGACCTGTATAATTTTTTCTTACATAATTTATCATTTTTAGTTATATCATTTATACATGATGTATCATTTTGACTTATGTTGATTGTTGTACATGTATCATTTTCACATGTTATTGATCTAATGTCATATTTGACTTTCACTTGTTTTAGTTATATATGATGACAATCTTATCAGTATTGACTCATCAATTTTATATATTGAAAGTGGTTTATGATTTTTGGATGCATATTTATTACGTATAATGGTTTTGATTTACTGCTCATGATGGATGTTGTCAAATTCACTTAAATTATAGATATTTGACTCATTTTTTTTAATTATAAATGATGATCATGTTATAATAATTATCTTGTTATTTTATATATACTAGATGTTGTAGATTCTATTTTGATGGAGATTTAATAAGTATAATGATGTTGTTAATTTTTATGGATGCATGTTTCCCTAAAAAGTCTTTATAAATGTTATCCTATAAAATATTTCAAATGCATTTATATGACTTACTGTATAATCATATAAGTTATTTAAGAGACATGATATATTTAACTACTTAAATTGAAATAAAACATATTAAATTAATAACTATAAGAAAAACAAGAAGCATTTTTGGAAGAAAAAAAGGAAGCAACAATGGAAGAAAAATTGGAAGCCACACCAGAAACAAAACTGGAAGCCAAAATAGAAAAAAAACTAGAAGAAAAACTAGAAGCAAAATGAGAAACAAAACTAGAAGCAAAACTAGATGTAAAACTGGAAGCCAAACCATAAGCCAAATTGGAAGCAGCATTGGAAGCCATATAAGAAGCAAAACTGGAAGCCAAACCAGAAGCCAACTTGGAAGAAAAATTGGAAGGCATATCAGAAGAAAAAACAGAAGCAAAATTTGGCGATACTCCTGGCGCTATTCTTGACACTATTTTCACAGTGATAAATCTGGCACAATTATAAATAGTTCAGATTGTGCCCAGTTTTGCGTTGGAAAAGGTGTGCAATTCATGAACTGAAATACACTAAATTTCAACGCTATTTTAGGTGCTAATTGCCTATGTTGTTGTGTTTTGTGACCACTCAAACCCACCCTCTTACATGTATTCAATGATTGGCTTTGGGAACACTCAATCAAAAAATGGAAGGTTCATATACAAAATGAAAATTTTAGGAAAATGGGTTGAACTAATATACATGGGTATTTCCCCCTTGGACCCCTCTTGGCCATTATCCTAGACACTTCCCTATATTGTGGATTAATTCATCCCCCATCTCTTGTCCATGTCCCCTTAGAAGTTGGCATCACATTTTTATTATTAAAACATAGAGATACAATTTGCATATTACATTGCTTTTTCGTAGCCACATATTATATCCACATAAGAATTAATTAAGTTGGGGATTATAATGGAGATGTTACACATAAGTACCAATATAGATGGAAATTTATACAATTATCCAATCTATATCATACCTCCCCATTTAGGGAGTATTTTGGTCCCAAAAATATTTACTAAATGAGGTGAGGAAATTTTTCCTCTACCTTCGCCCTGGAGTACCATTTTTCCTTTCCTAGAAGTTTCAACCTAATCTACCAAAGGTCATGCTACCCCTGTCTTATAGTTATGGACCTCTTCTGAAAAATTATGTCCTATGCCAACTATTCCCGAGCATCTAGTGATAAGTCCTTTATGGTAGGTATGACCTCCTCCTCCTCCTAATCCAACATGGAAAACTCATAGAGTTTCAAATTATCCACATTCACTATTGAGTAAATGTGCATGTATGGGGTAGAATGAGTATGTAGGCATTATCTATGTCCTTCTCCAATACCTCAAAAGGGCCATACCGTAGAGCCTTTATCTTCTTACTAGGACCCTTTAGTCTTTCCTTGTTTAGTTGTAACCAAACCATGCCTCCCACTTTGAATGACTTCTCGGTTTTGTGTTGATCATGTCCATCCTTATACTTTTCATGTGACTTCTTTAGAATCTCCTATTCTTGCAAATGTATCTTCCTAATATTATCAACCCATTTTTTTTCTCTCAATGCATCTCATGTGAGGTCCTCCCCCACTCCTTGTTGTCTATATACAACATCCAAGGGTAAAGGTAGAAAATATCCAAAGCAAGTTTCAAAAGGTGACTTTCCAGTAGAAGTGTGGACAAATTTATTATAATAGTGTTGTATATATATCATATTTTCATCCTAGGTCTTTGAATTCTTATGATTGTAACCCTCAAATGTTGCACCAAAGTCTTTTTGAATACTTCTATTTGCCAATCTATATGTGGATGGAATGTTATATATCTCTTCGACTTAGTGTCCATCTTCTCCCACAATGTAGTCCAAAATGCACTAAAAATTTTGGTATTGTTGTCTAAGATGATGATCCTTGGTATCACAAAGTGCACCCAAACCTACTCAAAGATATTATTTATTTCTTCTATTCCTTTGATGGTATTTTTACAAGGCATGTGAATGCACATTGTCGGGTTGTTTATTTATCATTTAATAAACTATGTTGTCAATCTGGGATGTATAATTGTGAACTATAAAAACAATATATGCAGGGAAAAGGGTGAAGCCTATCTATCAAAAGTATCCATCCAAAAATCAAAAGGGTATTCAAATCACAAAGAAATTCAGGGAAACCAAAAGTAAATCTCAGACACCTTAATCTTTTATTCAAAGATTTGTATCAAGATGAAAAATGGCACTGCATACTATGTCAAGATGTGTTGTTTATGCATATGTATGTTTCTAATGAGATCTTGTTTAATAAATGAATACTTGATATTTTAGTGTATGAGGGAATCAAAGTGATTAAAACCATAAATTAATCTTTCACTGGTTAGTTCATTGGTTTGGGTCTCATAATAGGTGTGTGTTGCAATATTTCACTTGAGAACTAAGTGTTCTTGCACTCCAAGAGATGATTAATGCATCAAAACAATCAATTATGATTATTGTATCTTAACTTAAGAAACATGAAATGCAAAGGTAAAATACCATTCAGGTTAATATTCAAATCAGTCAATGAAGCATGAGTTAAACTCTTGCAGGATGCTACTAGTCTAACCTTGAAATTATTAGCAACAAAGGTAAGGAATAGGATCTGTAAACTAAGTTACAAATATAAAACTAAATATTCACCTTTACACTTTCATTCATAATTTATATGTTAAGTATAACAATTCTTTGTTGGTAATGTTGCGCTTTGCATCCAGATTACTTATCTTTGTTCAAATATGACTCAAGTAGAATCTTGTCATTCATGTCAACATATTCATTTACTCATAGAAAAGTGGTAAAGATCATAATAAAAGCAGTTATCAATCTCTTAAGATATGTTCTCAGAAAAGGATCAAAATACACTCTTTCACCTTAGGTGCTAATGTGCTTATAACAACGATTGATTCATGTCTTGAAACATTTTGATAACTGTGACAAATAAAAGTCCATTAAATTGCATTAAAAACAAATGAGATGTCAAACTAATTGCAAGTTATATTCAAACATATCCACTAAATGAGAAATAGAGAAAACATTAGTATATCTAAGTATGAGACAAGCTACATGTCTAGTGCTGATAAAATAATCTAAACCAAATTGAAATGTCAATATGTAACACTACCGTGCATAACTAAAATGAGATTTCAAACTCATCTAACCAAATAAAATACAAAATAGCTACACATTCTAGGTTGGTGATCTACGTACTTACAATAATAAGATAAAACGAACACCATTAACTAGAACTAGAATTTGTATTAAGGAATAGAGTATCCAATCTACAACACACACATAATTTCATACACATTGCACTATGAAAACAATTAACAACAAATCACACGAGTCTTTCCATAGTTTCAATTCAATAGTTACATTGTTGACATTTCATTACAGAGTGAATCAATATATAGAAAAATCCCTAAGTGAAGAGATGAGAGAGATCCCCTATATTATTGTAGACTAGAGCATAAAAAATAGTTATGCTAACAATCAAATCGAATTGTCTTTTATTTCGTATAACCATCAAGACATACTTAGCAAATATTGGGAATGATCAAATTGAATTTTGATCTCATATGTTATTTGTATATCATGAAATGCTTACAAATAACGTTGTTGTCATCATGGATGATGATCTTGCCAACGGTCTGTGCACCAGAATACGTTGACCACTAGTTTGACCGAAGCCTCATGCTCACCTGAAGAAACCTGGGCATGAACCAAGGGACACACACCATGCTTGTAGCATCCCCGTTACCAAATTTATTTTGATACCATACTGTAAAATTACCCAGCTTACTACTAAAAAATGCTACTCCAAAATCCAGTGCAAAGATTCTACTCTATAACATTATTCTATGCATAATTAATTGAAGTAACGCGCTCAAACCCAAGTTGAGTTGTGCCACCCAAACGTTCCTCTTTTGACACAACAACAATGAAAGTAAATCAATACAACTGTGTGCACAAGCATACTAAGCACACAACTTTACTACATGTGTAATCCACTCTGAACATGTGTTCACTATTATGTGCACAACCATGTTGGTGTCACACACCAATTATGTTTTCCTTGTGTGTGTGGTATGCTTCCCTATGTGCATAAGTAAATCCATCCTCTTGTGTAAACAGAGTATTTCACTGTGCACACAACCATTCTAACATTCCTCTGGAGACTCATAACCATTATCATAAGGTTAACATAACAAGAAAACTAACAATTGTCATACTCATGCATGACTACAAATATTGACTATCAACACTACACTTACATGTGAAAGAAACATTATATATCACAACAACAATACTTATATGAAACAACATACAAGAATTATACCCATATTAAACACAGATAATTAAGCACGTAGTAAATGAGACAAGCACATAAAGACACTTATATTTTATGAAAAGTCACCAACTGCACACAGAACTCATAGGTTCCTCCCAACCATAGACTCAATTTCTCATATACTTCAACAACAGGTCACGCCCAAGCTTGGGCTTAACTCCACTAAGGAAAAATGGTTCCTAATGCCAAGCTAAGGTCTGACAATCAACATAATTTCTCAGTCCAAGGTGCCACTGTTGCAACTAGATTATAGTCTCTCATTCCCCACATGCCTGTTACACCTAAGGAAGTGTTCCCCTTCTATGCTCAATAGTCCTTCAGCTACCCAACTTCCCTTCTAGGTTTCCAACAACAGGCTAGACATGAAATGTCAAACCCTTGCAACTAATTCCCAGCGCACCAGGGAACAATTCCTAGCAAAACTCTCAGCTGGAGAGAATTCTCACGGGTCTGACAACCCGCCTCTTCAACAACAAATAACAGGGTTATAATATAGAAAACCCATTACAAGATATTATCTATAGATAAGGTAATAGTCATCCTTTCTTTGATGGTCCGACCCCTTCTTCCCACGAGAAAATGAATGAATCCTCTCCTGAATGAGTTACTTTTTTTTGAAATACATTAAAGACAACAATATATATTTCATTCCTTAAACTAGACACTTGTCACCTTCATAACTATGCTTTAGCCACTTGGTGATGTGTTCCCATCCCTTGGGAACTTAGGATAAATAACTTTCCATAAATTACATTTTTCAAAAATATTAATAAAATATTCCCTAGGACTTAAGTCCCCCCATTTTCCCCTTTTCGGTGGTGCCTCTTCAACAAAAACTACTCTGGTTATAATACATAAAACCCCTTACAAGATCTTATCTACAGATAAAGTAATAGTTGTCCTTTCTTTGATGGTCTGACCCCTTCTTCCCATGAGAAAATGAATGAATCCTCTCCCGAATGAGTTACTTTTTTTTTAAATACACTAAAGCCAACAATATATATTGCATGCCTTAAATTGGACACTTGTCACCTTCAGAACTATGTTTTAGCCACTTGGTGACACGATCCCATCCCTTGGGAACTTAGGATAAATAAATATCCATAAATTACAATTTTCAAAGATATTAATAAAATATTCCCTAGGACTTAAGTCCCCCCATTTTCCCCTTTTCGATGGAGTTATCCTCTCGTCTCTTTTCGCCTGATCTATCTATGCACAATCATGTGATATTATTAATAACTTGATTGTGATTACACTTTACAAGGATATGTGCACTGGTCTATTTACGTCCTGAGTCACCTGCTTCATAACCACACATGGTCTCTAGCCTCATCTATATATATATATATATATACAAATCAGTTCGATATAATCAACTCAGTTATGCACACATATGCCAACCAATGAGCTCAGGTACCAGAACTGCACTAGTGGTACAAAAACTGAACTGGACAATTCTTCGTTAGTAAAGGTTAGCTTAAAAACCCATTTTAATCTACTAAGAACTTAGGAAATGTAATCAAATATCAATAATTACCTCTAAGTGTTTGTTGAAATGTTTTGGGCTTAGAAGCATGGGATTATATGATGATATGGCTAGGTTCATGTATAAAAGTAGGATGGTAGTGGGAAAAAGAGGTATCTATGAAAAAATGGGAGGCCAAAATCTCCCCCACACCTGTTTGCTTACATGACCTCATGCAATAGGATCCAAAAAAATGAACAAAATTGAATTCATCCCACCAATTCTAGGAGAGCCCAACAACATTGATTAAATGTAACACACCCAACCCCTTAAAGGATTTTTAAGGAATGGGGCATCAAAATTTCATTCTCCTTAAGTAATAAAATCCTCCATTCAGGGTCTCTATCACATTATTCTCGTCAAGAGATTTCCAACCACGATCTCCATGCTCAAAACCGAGCTCAGAACTGGTAGATATACTTCTCCCAAGTTCCTTGGGTGTTCATTGGTTGGGGCCACAGGGCTTCCATGTGGGTCTGAATCAACATGATTCTCCCCGAGTTCTTCAATATGCCAGAGCTTCCAAAATTTTTAATTCTATGGCAGAAATCCATCCACCAATCAGTCCAACGACTGGGCTTGATCCTCGACTAACTTCATAGGCTAGTGGGGAATTCGGCGTTCGAACTTCAGATTTGAATTACAGGCCGATCCCCTTCCCTCCGGCTACAATTGCATACGACTACAGGATATGACCATATTCCAAGACAATGGGCGCCTATTTTGGTACCTCAGAGCTTCGATCTCTAGACGTTTTCAACTTATGAAACCACAATTCTTCTAAACTACCGAATTGACGAATTTATGGTATGCTACGGGGATCCGCAGTCCCCGTTTTCCTTCAATATCAACGAACCATGATTACTTTGGGACTTTGCACTTCGGAGGATTCCAAATTACTCATAAACGCAAACCTCTGAAGTGAAACCCTTCCAGAGTGTCAAATCTCTTGACACGCATCCTCCACTATCGATGGTTATGATGAACTTTGGAGCTTCGACCTTTGAGAGTTCTTGAATTCTCACAACGCACCTTCCTCCGGAGTGATAGATCTTCTGACACCTGTCCTATGAGATCGATGACTTGGGTGAACTCTCACCTTCGGGAGTTCTTGTGCCACTTTTCTTTGAAGTGGTTATCCTCTGAAGTAATAGATCACCTGCCATGTGTCCCCAAATGACGAACGGTTGAGATCCTTTCTGTTACTCCAAGCTTTGGAGATTTTTGAAGCACCAAGCTTCAAATCCTCCGGAGTTGATGATATAATGACACGCATCTCGGTTGATGGACGTTTCATATCTCCTCCGGGTCCCTGCAACTTCAGGAGTCTTTAACCTTTTACGCCTGCTCCCTTATGGTGTGTTAAACCTCCCAGGTATAGGATTCGGTGCCATGTGTCCCCCGACACCAACAACTAGGATGGACTTCGGCACTTCGAGCCTTTTGGACTCTCTACAATACTACAGTCCAAATCCTCTGGAGTCCCAAAGTCTTGGACTCCTGGAGTTCTGGTCACTTCACCAATCACTCCAGTTAGGATGACATGTACTAGGGGTTAACATGTGGAAGGGCCAGGGATGACACGTTCCCTTATTAGGGGGTGACACACACCCTTATCAAGGGTGTGACATGTTTCATGTTCCAAAAGGTATTTAGGGTAGGTGATATGCACGAATCTAGGTGACATGTGGCACATCTATTGTGGGTCCACATCACCCTAGTGACGTCGGCTTGCCATGTCACCCAAAACGATAACCTTCTAACATCCCTCAGATATCACGGTCGAGATCTGACCATGTGGATCCATAGATCCATGACTAACATTACTTCGTGACTCTATCAGGTGTTTTACAATGAAAAATCCTCTTTTCTGCTAGAGTTGATCAATGTCGGGCTGACTAGAGCCCAGATATGACAGTTGGGAAAAGTTTTGAAGCATCCTCGAATCAACAAATCTCGCTACTTCAGGCTTCGGAGCTTCTCGACACAGCACACCTCAAATTCCCTAGAGTTCTCAGTCTCTGGACTAAATGATCTAGCACCACGTGTCCCCTATATATCAATGGTTGAGAGGGATCCCGAAGTATCCTTAGATCCACGGTCCACATTACTTCACGACTTCGGACTTCAGGGGGTTTTGACGTTACAACACCCCTATCCCGCCAAAGCGGTCAACGTCGAGCTGACCACATCGTAGATCCGACGGTTGGGATAGTTCCTGAGCATCCTCAAATCTATGACCCAAATTAACTTTGGACTTCGGGACTTTGGAGGATCCGTCTCCCTTATGACGAATACCAAAGTTCTCCAAACTCATGAAGATTGAAGGAGTTGAGGAGTTAACACCTACGCTCCTTCTCGAAATCCAACAGTCATGACAGAACTTGGGTCCTCCCAAATGGATCTCGTTCACTCATCTTTCCAAATGAAAGGATCTTCCATTTTGATACAAAAATCTCGCTATCCTTCCCGAGTTTCATCATTTCTGAAGGACTTAGGCACTAGCACGTGCTTTGTGCTATTTCTCATGAGCTTAACAAACTCTCTTTTTCCCAGGAGACTCAATGTCTGGGAATATCGACATGCATACGGGGAAACTATGTCCAAGGTCAACGAACTCACAGTTCATTTTCTTAAACTTGAGCCACTACATGGCTCAAGAATTTACATATACAAACCATATAGTTCCTTACTTGTTGAACTATACAATCAAGAAAAGATAAAAGGACACAATCTAGTCATCAAGAAAACATGCACATCCCTGCAACATTCATAGGATATCCAACTTTAATCTATAGTTACAGTCCAATTACACAGGATATGAGAACACTTATCTATTACAAGTTGCAGCCAACTAACTGACTATGGGTGTCTGACTTTCCACCCAACCATAGGCTCAAAGGAATTTATTTTTAGCGATATGGACACCCCTGTACCAATCCATGATATCACTAGGGAATTTATGCCAATTCTCAAAGGTCCTTTCTCTTTCACAGCTTCTACGAGGTTTATCAGATGTTTCCTCAACATCAAGCTCACGACCTTCTGCTCAAGTCACGTTCTCTGTTAGAGAGATCCCTGCATTTTGTTCTCTTCCCTTTTATTCCTTTTATGCCTTGCACACACATCCTTCCTTGAGAACGTTATCCTTCCTATCCTGTTCCTTCTGTCAGAAGAAAATTCGGTTCAGTCTGGGTCTGCAAGACCCGGTGGTACTTCGGGCTGACCTTCTGCAGCTAGACCATGTTTACATTCATGGGGGTGGTTGATGGTTACACCATTGGTCCTTTCTTCATTAACTGATTCCTCCTTGGAATATGGAGGAGGTTTATTATCCTCATCAAAGGGAAATTTGGGTTCATTCAACATAATGAACCCTCTCTTATAGTTTTGACATTCTTTCCTCTAGTGATATCATGGCCAGTACTTCAAGGATTCACCCCCACAGTCAGTTATTGGAAATATAAAAATAATACTTTTACATTGTTCTCATGCCATAGCATGGTGATTATGATTAATGATTAATTACAAGTTGGGGGAAACATGGGTGTTACAATCCCCTCCCCCTTAAAAGGAACATCGTCCTCAATGTTTTTTCTCAGTAACACCTATCATGCCTTTCTCATTCAGCTACTTTAGAAGTCTTGACCCTCTTTCTTGGTTAGGTACTTTTCAATATCTTGGCCTTCTTCACTTGCCTTCAATAATTCTTGGACAAAAAGCACATTAATCATAATTTCATGCGAAAACATTTTATTGTTGCATAAAATTCTAGAAAATTTTTACAACTTAGCACAATACTTCTCTACACAATTTGTGGATTTGTATCCACATGGTTGTCTTGTTATCGAGGCTCACTATTTTTCCTAGACATACCCATTGTGTGCATTATCCCAATCAATAGTTTACAAGAACTATCAAAGTATCCTCTTCCTTGCATTCACTCACCTTTCGGGCCCAGGCTCAGGCATCCCCTTCTCTGATATACAGTCCCTCGGGTGATCTATCTTGCCTTGCCAAGGATTTTTTGCACAAGAAGATTTATAGAGACTTCATTAAGCCTTACAGTCGAATCATCCCTCAAACTTTCTATGTCAAGGCGTCCCTCTGGCTTGTGTTACCTCAACACAACATATTCCAGGTGATCATGGCTTACCACGGGGTTCTCATGTCTCAACAGTAGCCATTTTTCATGCTTTTCAGTTTGACAACCTTCATCTTTCCTTTTTGGACAAATATTTTCTTCTCACATGTATCACAGGTATATATGAATTCATGAGACATCATCATAAATTTTGAATTTCAAAATTTTATTGCAAATCTGTCACCTACATATTTCCAATTCCACATTTTGTTTTTTCTAGATTTGTTCCACACAGAGAACAAATTCACAAGCATGGGACTTTCCTCCCCATAGCAGTTTAGCTCAGCAGGCAATTGGTATTCCTTATGGGATTACAATACTGTCATATCCAAGACTCTTTCTTCCTGCAATTCATTCTTTACACAACCAAACAAACTGATAGTTTCTCATGTTTATATATATATATATATATATATATATATATATATATATATATATATATATATATATATTCTCACCACATTTAAAATGTCATCACAACCTTCCTTAACTTGTGCATTCTAATAGTTGCAAAACATGGAAGGAAACATCATCCCTTACCTATGCATCATTTCATCCTACCAAATTTTCAAAATGTAATTCAGATATCAATTGACTTTAATGAGTTTGACAACATTCATGGCCACATTCACACCCAATGCACCCTTGCATTGATTTCAAGTTTGCCACACTTTATGACAAGCACTTTTCCATGGTGTGTTGGAGCTTAGCCAAGCTCTTCACCATATGGCTTATTCATCTTCGTTCATTATTGTAGCCGGATTGTGCTTCCTACTACAGGTTGATCATGATCCCAATTTAGCACATATGAAACTATAAGTTTCCAAGAATTCTTTCTTCGTTAGTAACCAAGGTGCCCACACTCATGGCCACCTAAATTTTCTTTTCTTTGACACCCATACAACGTAAGTAAAATTTCGGAAGGTCCTCCTTCCTTAATGGAAGGTCCATTGTCTTCCCTTTATGCAAACATGCATTTCCTCAAAGCAATTCCATGCAATGTGCTAACTATGATCACCTTTATTCCCATAGAACTAGTCCTTGTGACCACAGTCTAACATAGAGTGCTTAACTCTATCTTCCTTGACTGGCCCAAAGGAACTTTGTTTCCTCTCCATGCGACCAAGAGTTGTGACCTCAGCTCTATTATTTTCAAGCTCTATCCTTTCAGCTTCCGTATCTAGGCGTTATGATCCTGGATTAATCCCTTGTCTTCAAATCAATGGTGTAGATCCATCTTCCCCTAGATCTAACGATGGAAAGGGATTGTGGAACCTCAACTATCTCGTGGTTTAACTCTCCTCCCGATCTCCTCAATGAATATGGGTTGTCTGATCTATGATCGGATCCCAAAATCAAAACAATGTTATATTGAGTTTAAATTATGGTTACAGGTCTCGATGTTAACCCGTGTGCATATGCAATCTATGTAATGATCGTGGGTCGTCGATCTTATCCCTCGATCAATTTTAAACTACATTATTTCTAGATAATAATAATTCCAACACAGAAGTGTTTGACAGAGAATTTAGAGCTTCGATTTTCTAAATTCAACCACAAAACCCAATCACAATATGCGTTTACATGACATTAACGTGTGGGTTCCTTCTAGGTTCACCCCTGATCATTCATGGATTGGCGGTTCACAACGATTGTGTAACCCCAATATGTTGGCTCTTTAGCGGAGAGTTCAACCTCCGCAATATGAAAAGTGCTCACCCAACTCTTTTAATTGGGATCGTTGATCCTCCACCTCGACGAGATCAATGGTGTTGGTTGATTGCAGACCGTGAATTAGTACACCCATTAATTTTTCCTTCACATTCCTCAATGATCCCCCCCCCGTCAATCTAACCGAAAGACTGATGTTTGATCCATTAACTCCAGTGGATATTGAATTTGATCTGACGAATGAGATCGGTTTTCTCTCCAATGAATGGATCACATTCATCTCCTCTGTCAGGTCCTTTATTAACCTAATTGGATTAGGGTTTTCTGCCTGAATCATACTCTACTTGGGTATCCATAGCATACAATTTCCTTTCAAAATTTTGTGTAGAACATTAAGGAAATAAAACATTTTCAGACATGTCCTAGCATATCTTTATTCACTTCATCACATTATGAGTGAAACACAAAAATATCTTGATTGTTTCTACAACAATACAACCATCATCACTATGGTGTCAAACCTTTTACTTTCATCAACATAGCAACTTTCTCATCCTAGAGAAAACATAATACTCAACAAGAAAAGAATTTAGGGCTCTCCCCTTCTTCCAATTCTTTCTACACCACCTAGGAATTTTCAACCCAATTGAGTTATCTCTAAGGCCTCAATGCCTTTTCTTAATCATGGCTTCAACCAAGCCTATTCAGTCAAACATACTCATTTATTCATTTAATCATACTCATGGGGTTTATTTTCCTTTTACCATTTGTACTGGTTGCCACAGCTTCTCTTTTAATCCTATGGCTCTTTTACACAATTCAGGGTTCTTAGTGTGAGAAAAGTGTTCCTTCTTTTCTCCCCCTTTACTTATGAAATCTACTTCTTATTGTGATCTTTCTACTCTTTTATTGAGTAGACTCGGTTAGGCTCATCCTAACTCTTAGAATACATCAGTATGATTTAATAGAAAATCCTTTTGTCCATAATGAATCATGAACCTGTGCATCCTACACGTTACCATTCGGTTATTAGAATGGTCAAGACTCATTCTTAGTCTTCTATTTATTACATGATGTTTTTCAAAATGTAATCCAAGATTCTTATATGTGTGTGTGTGTGTGTGTGTGTGTGTGCATATATATATACAAGCTTGTAGCTCACTGCCTAAGTCTCAATAGTTAATAAGGTTGTGAATTTGTTCTCCTGACAGAGTCTTCACACAGTTCCTCCACAGGGAACTCCTTCAGCATGCAACTTCCTTATTTCATATCCTTCACTATATTTGATAGCCTCAACCTTGAGTTGGCTTTAGTTGGGTACCAAATATTTCATAAGGAATATAAACATGCATTTTTTTCATGCGCCCCAATTATGTATTCACACATATTCTGGTTTTGTTAACTTACATCCATGATTTTCTTAACCATATGCATAATTATAAGCCTGTGTGTAGCTTCCATAGGTATATTTCATAGCCCACCTACATATCTATTTTAACATCAGTCAATTCCTGATTGTTCCCAATCCTTCTCATGTGATCCTCAAAGGCATAATCATTTGCCCCTTATCATGATAACAGAGCACCTTTGCTCATTTATTCTCTCATCTATTTATATTAGTCTTTCCTGAGGGAATGAAATACATCCACCTCAATATGTCACTAAGAAAAAAATTATATGACTCTTCAAGGCAGAGTCAACCATGCAACCATGGTATCCATTCAATTTTGGCAAGTGCACTTCTTGCCTTATATTTCACTTATCAAGGCAACCATATTGTGTCTTTAGTATATATTTATCCTTACATCATGCATGTGAATCACTTGCACATTTAATATCTTTCATACCTAATTGGTATTAATATCATTCTTCATGTCAAGAAGCCTCACAATGCATTAACCCATGCATTCAAACACATACAAACCTAGCCAAACATTCATCATGCAAGCTCATTGCTTGCACCCTTTCCATGTCATACATGCACATGGACATATCAAACTTCCAGATCCTCCTCCAAGATATTGCTTCCATCCTTATGAAAAGCCTCATAGGGACACTCAACACTGAGCTTCCCTCTTATATGAGATCTTGTAGTCATTCACAAGATATCCACCTGGCAGTTTAGCAGACATAGTCATAACTATGTTTCCCTTTCTATGCAATAACAACTAGTAAGAAAACACTCTTTCCTCAACTTTCATGAAAACATTTCTCACTCATAAATACAGTCTGGGCAATTATAACCATGCCCAAGGTGATACAATAGCCAATCTAACTTCCAACTGGTCTTGATCAACAGACCTTCCGATCAAAGAAATCATTTTCTATATTCCCTTCACTAGGGTCCAACTATATCTATATGGCTACCATCCACCATTGGATGTCAATATGACCCATTGGGATTCTAGAAGTGCCCCAAAACTTCCTTTACCACATTCAAGATCAACATTTAATCAACCATTTTACCTTAATTATAATAGATTTTTAATGTCTAATAACATTTGGACTATTCCCTTAAATCCCAAATGCAATTTCGAGTTATGTTATTTGCTAAGTATTCTAGTTCATAAATCAAGAGTATTTTTAAGTCAAAATCAGTCTTAACCATTACACCTAGAATTCTTCCTTCTGTTCAGCAATAGTCAGGGATGGAGGCCACTCTCCTCCTCCCACAAGAATTATGGGAGATTAGTTTCCTATCCACCAAGCAAGGGAGGTTGTTGTGATTTCTCACTCAATCGCTTTATATTTCTATAGCTCTGTTTATCATCTTGATTAGAAAAAACCTTGCCTAACAATTCATGTACATAGAAACAAAATTCATTTCTCAGTTCCCTTCGAAACCTGAGAGCTGCACTTGTTCTCCCTTTTTAGATAATGGTCACTAGACTCATTCCTCTGATTGTGAGGGATTATACACATATACAAGGTTTAACCCTTCATTAAAGAAGTAATTATTACTGCTACAGATCCTTTCCATCCATTCACACCCAAGTCTTGCTATTAGTTCCCATCATCATAATCACACTCCTATAGGATCGACTATAGTTTCCCAAAGAAATGATAGGCTTCCTTTGCCACAGACTAGCATGATTCAGTCTCGTTGGGTAAAATCCCAACTGTATTTTAATCTAGATCCTTCTACTCAAGGAATTTATGCGGAAAATTTATGTTTGGCAGTAATATTCTCCACATGCTCATCTTAGCCTTGGTAACCAAATCTTATGAGCGTACAACATCACATACAATTGCATAGTGAAGTCAACTTATTTATTTGGAAACGCTAAAACATCTATAAACAACAACGGGTTTCATTCTTCTCTTTGGTAGAGGTTTGACTAAACCTCTTAGGAATGCGGTAAGATAGGGTGTTACACCTTAAATTCCTCAAAAAATATTTTCATACGACTTGTGCATGAGCCTAAGAAGGCCAAGTGTTGTTTTTGTGCTCTGATACCAATTTGTAACACACCCAACCCCTTAAAGGATTTTTAAGGAATGGGGCATCAAAATTTCATTCTTCTTAAGTAATCAAATCCTCCATTAGGTGTCTCTATCACATTCTACTCATCCATATCTTTCCAACCACTATCTCCATGCTCAAAACCGAGCTCAAAACTCGCAGATATACCTCTCCCAAGTTCCTCGAGTGTTCATTGGTCGGGGCCATGGGGCTTCCATGTGGGTCTGAATCAACATGCTTCTCCCTGAGTTCTATGATATCCTGGAGCTTCCATCATTTCTAATTCTATGGCAAAAATCCATCCACCAACCAGTCCAACGACTGGGCTTGATCCTCGACTAACTTCGCAGGCTAGTGGGGAATTCAACGTTTGACCTTCAGATTTGAATTATGGGTTGAGCCCCTTCCTTCCTGATACAATCACATACGACTGCGAGTATGACCAGATGCCAAGACAACATGCGCCTATTTCGATACTTCGTAGCTTCGAGATCTGGACGTTTTCAACTTATGACACCACAACTCTCCCAAATTGCTGAATCGATGAATTTCAGGTATGCTACGATGATCATCGGTCCCTATTTTCCTTCAATATCAATGACCCATGATTACTTCAGGACTCTATTCTTTGGCGGATTCCAAAGTACTCATAAACGCAAACCTTCAAAGTGTAAACCTTCTGGAGTGTTAGATCTCTTGACACGCGTCCTCCACTACCGATGGTTACGATGAACTTCGGTGCTTCGACCTTTGGGAGTTATCGACTTCTCGCAACAAGCCTTCCTCTAGAGTGACAAATCTTCTGGCACCTATCCTCTGAGATCGACAGATCAGGTGAACTCCGACCTCCGGGCCTTCGGGAGTTCTTGTTCCACTTTTCTCCGAAGTGGCTATCCTCCGAAGTAACAGATCGCCCACCACACATCCCCAAACGACGAATGGTTGAGATCCTCTCCGTTACTTTGAGCTTTGGGGATTTTCGAAGCACCAATATTCAAATTCTTCGGAGTGGCTCTCCTATGGAGTTGATGATATACTGACACGTGTCCCAGTTGATGGACAGTTCAGATCTCCTCCAGCTCCCTACGACTTCAAGAGTCTTCAACCTTTTACGCTTGCTCCCTTCCAGTGTGTTAAACCTCTGGAGTATAGGATCTAGTGCCATGTGTTGTGTATTCCCAATGTCTAGGATGGACTCTGACACTTCGGACCTTTTGGACTCTCTACAATACTACACCCCAAATCCTTTGGAGTCTTGAAGTCCCGGACTCTTGGAGTTCTGGTCACTTCACCAACCACTCCAGTTAGGAGGGAATGTACTAGGGGATGACACATGGAAGGGACAGGGATGACATGTGCCCTTATCAGGGGGGGTGACATGTGTCATGTCCCAATAGGTATTTAGAGTAGGTGATATGAACGAATCCATGTGAAATGTGGCACATCTATCATGGGTCCACGTCACCCTGGTGATGTCGGCTTGCCACATCACCGAGAATGACAACCTTCTAACATCCCTCAGATCTCACAATCGAGATCTGACCACGTGGATCCATAGATCCATGGCTAACAATACTTCGCAACTCTGGCCTTCGGGATTTTTGCAATGAAAACTCCTCTTTTCTCCTAGAGTTGGTCAACGTCGGGCTTACCACAACCCAAATCTAATGGTTGGTAAAAGTCCTGAAGCATCCTCAAATTGATGTCTCCCACCACTTCGGGCTTCAGAGCTTCTTGACACACCACACCTCAAATTACCCGGAGTTCTCGACACACCAAAGTTCACTGAACTCGTGAAGACTGAAGGAGTCGAGCAGTTAACACCTACACTTCTTCTCCAAATCCAACAATCATGACATACTTTTGGTCCTCCCGAATGGGTCTCATTCGCTTATCTTTCCAAACAAAAGGATATTCCCTTTCAAGACTTAAATCTCACTATCCTTCCTGAGTTTCATCAGGTCTGAAGGAATTAGGCACTGGCATGCACTTTGCGCTCTTTCTCCTGAGCTTAACAAACTCCCTTTTTCCCAGGAGACTCAACAACTAGGGGTATCAACATGCATATAGGGAAACTATGTCCAAAGTCGACGAAATCATAGTTCATCTTCTTAAGCTTGAGCCACTACAGGGCATGAGCATTTACATATACAAAACATATAGTTCCTTACTTTCTTAACTATACAATCAAGCAAAGATAAAAGGATACAATCTAGCCATCAAGAAAACATGCACATCCCTGCAACATTCAAAGGATATCTAACTTTAATCTACAGTTACAGTCCAATTATACAGGATATGAGAACACTTATCTACTACAGGTTGCATCCAACTAACTGAATGTGGGTGTCCGCCTTTCCACCCAACCATAGGCTCAAAGGCATTTATTCTTAGCGCTCTGGCCACCCCATGCCAAGCCATGATATCACTAGGGAATTTATGCCAATTCTCAAAGGTCCTTTCTCTTTCACAACTTCTACAAGGTTTATTAGATGCTTCCTTAGCATCAAGCTCGTGGCCTTCCACTTAGGTATCATTCTCCGCTAGAGAGCTCCCTACGTTCTCTTTTCTTCCCTTTTATTCTTTTTATGCCATGCACACACATCCTTCTTTGAGAAGGTTATCCTTCCTATCACGTTCCTTCTGTCAGAAGGAAACTTGGGTCATTCTGGGTCTACAGGACCGTGTGGTACTTTGGACTGACCTTTTGTAGCTAGACCACGCTTCCATTCATGGGGGTGGTTGATGGTTGAACCACCAGTCCTTTCTTCATTAATTGATTCCTCCTTGGAATCCGGAGGAGGTTTATTATCCTAATAAAAGGGAAATTTTGGTTCATTCGACATAATGAACCCTCTCTTATAGTTTTCATATTATTTCCTCTCGTGATATCATGGCCAATCCTTCAAGGCTTCACCCCCACAATCAGTTATTGGAAATCTAAATAATAATACATTTACATTGTTTGCATGCTATAGCATGGTTATTATGATTAATGATTAGTTAAAAACTGGGGGAAACAAGGGTGTTACATTAAAATACTGAAACCCCCTTTTATCTTGGTTATCCTTTCTCTTATTCTCCTCTTTGATGGTTGAATGGAGCCAATAGGCCTATTATATAACTTCTTATTCTCGGAGTTCAGTTTCCTATTTTCTTCCTGAAGCTTATGGCTCTATGTTTTTAATTGTTCATTCTCCCCTTGTACACATCTATTCAAGATAGTAAATTATTGTACCTCTTGCTTCAATTTCTTAATTTCTCGATTCCTTTTCTTCAATTTAAGCATTGATGGATGAACAAGATAGTTTGAGGATGCCACTTGTGTTATATCATCATGTTGAGATTCAACTCATGTTGCATCAAGTTCGACCTGTTCAATATGTCCCCTATCGGGTGATTTTGGTAGTGATTTAGGAGGTGACATAGCTGGAGGATTTGGGGTTTCGATCCTTTGCTTCTTTTTATCCTTGAGAATATATCCAATTGTTTTGGTGTCTTCCTCTTCATTTTATACAACAATTGGAGATTACTCTAATGTATGTTGTTGATGAACATGGGTTATTACCTGAGTGTTTTGTAAATTCCTATATCTTTCCATATTCCTGGTGACTTTGCGAGCTAGAGGCTCAACTTCTGGGATGTCTTTCATGAATTTTATTTTTCATGATATTTTTGGATGAGAGATGAATCCATCAGATCTAGGGGAGTCGAGGTCTTCATCAAGACCATTTTCAACATTGTCAACACCCTGTTCTACTTGGTCCTCTGCCACCACTTCATCATGTTGCGAATTATACATGTTTTGGCTTATGAAATTATCCCATGAGTCATTTCTATTACACAATTTTTCTACAATTAATATTTTCACCATGCCGTGATGATAGAAAATTTTATGAGGATTTTTACTATTTCGTTTTACTTGACTTGACATCTTACCCAGACTTTTCCATAAATAATAGGGGGAATTCAATTGTTCATTAGACTCAAAATGTAGCAAAACCCTGATATGATATTGAAAGGTGAGAGCATATCATCCTTTGCATATCAAATATTTTTGTAAAATCACCAAAGGATTAAAAAATCCATCCTTAATCCAGGCTCGAGGTATCCCTTTGGCCCAATTTTCTTTCTGGAATTTCGGCTTTAGCAATTGATTGCAGGTGTCGCACTCTAAAATCTTATTTTTGAACCACTTCTCCCCTTTCCTCGGCATACCAGTGGCATGAGATAGTTTATTCTATAAGACTTCCATTATTCATCCCCCTATTCTGGCTACATGCTCATTGAAACCCTTGGAAAATTGGAGTGTCAAGTGATCGTCGAAACCCTGGAACTTAGAAAATAATTTGTGCCACTTTGTTGCCCTAAACATTTTTTGACATGCATTATATTCTAGAAGATCTTATAGAGCATGCATAGACATTGTCTCATGATGATCAACCACCATTTTTAACCATAGTTTCTAAAGAGAGATAAAACCCTACTTTCATGCTTCAAAATTATGACATGCAAGGTTGGATAGGAAATGGTTTGAAAATTCAGTGGTTTTCAAAGGCCTTTGTAATTTAGTTTTGAACGATATGCATGAAGCTCATTTAGAATCCCTTCGATGATTCCAAATGAGTCTCGATAGTCAAATCTATAAAAACAATTGCATGCAAGTTCATGGGTAATCATTGAATGGGCGGGCTTGTCTATATGATAAGGAAACAATTATACATGTATATGGGGAATTTAGTGGATAATGATGATCAGTTCTTGAAGTGCCATCATTAAGACAGGTGTACACATATGAGGGATTCCATATGGTTGATAGATAATAGATAATGGGATGTCATCATGGAGAGCAATGTAAAAAATGTAATGGGTAATATGAATATCATGCCACCTAAGTAAAATAAGAGTGGATTCTAAAGGAGTATGGAATATGATTTTAGGATGCGAGGGTAAGGGTAGGGAATTTTAGGATATGAGGAGACAATCGAATAATAAGAGTGGATGCAATCAAAGTAGTATAAATGCAGGATAGAGGGATAGAGGCAAAACAACAAGAATAAGAGAGTTTCATAATGAAATTCTCTCGTCCTTAATAAATTAAAAATAATTAAAAATCATGCTTACCTCATAATTTGTTAGTTACCAATACTTACAAATATGTATGATGGGTTTGAACTTTGTGCATAATTTTTTTGAATCTAAGGAGATCATTGTAATAAAAATAATAAGTCAGAAACTTTGTTGTTGAATATGGTACAAATGGTGGGTTCTTTAAACTGATCAAGGATGCATGTTAAGTGTAGATGATACCTACAAACCTATGGAATGAGAAGTGAAGACATGCCACTATCCAAACTTTTCTCAAAAAATATAAAAAAAAATGCAGTTACAGGTCTTCATGTACCTTCTATATATTTCTTATACCAAAATGGATAAAAACCTTTGAAATTCAACCAATGCTACTAACTGAAGAAAGATGGAGTTGATGGAGTTAATGCTACTACTGATAGATATTTCTAGATGTTGTTCTAAACAAAGATGAGTGAAGATCAACCTTTGTACATGCTTTAAAACTTTTAAAAACTTGGGAAATATGAACTTATTCATATTGAAAATGTTGGATCCAAACTGAAACCAATGAATGATAAATGAGTGTTGGTGGATGATTTTTCCACCAAGGTACATCTACTATTGAAAGTAGATCGGATCATGGTTCCAAGAACTGTGAAAATGAAAGTAACTGTAGCGGGAACAATGAAGCAAGGAGGTGGAGAGACAAAACAAAATTGTGCCTCAAGCTCTGTAACAAGGAAGATATATGATCCCTCAGCAAAATACTTTCCAAAGAAATAGATAACCCCCTCTTTTTGAAGCAATTAGTCTATTCTAGTTGCCCTACATATCATTCCCATTTTATTCACACATTGCAAAATATTGTTAGAATCACGAACGAAATAATATTCACTGAAACCCAAATCCTGGCACAATTCTATCTATTTGAACGATTTTGCTGAAATCAAATATAGAGAGAAATCACTGGATTACCAACAAATAATGAATGTCATTAACCAATGTGAGACTTGTAATATCCCAAGGCCAAACCCAATTGTAAATGTAAATGAAAATGTACTTAAGCTAGTGAGTTGTTTGATATCATTTTTGTATGCACCTTTCATGGCATAGTGCACGCATGTATTGCGCAGTAAAATGATGAAGTGTGCACATTCCAGGATACTATGCGCAACAACTTAAGTGCACGCAATTTTGAGGCCAGGGAGCCTTTGTGTATATGATTTGTTTTATAGGATGGTGAGCATGTTATTATAATCTAGGATGCTTATGTTTTGATTAGGATGGAGAGCCTAGACGTTAAAGGCCAGTGCACTTATTTTTGTATATGCCTCATTATTAATATAAAATACATTGTTGTGCATAGACCGACCACGATAAAAGAGTATGGGGGACTAAACTCCACTAGTTAGGGAAAGGGGGGGATAAAAGTTAAGAAAAAAGGCTAAGCTAGGGAGCTTAAGCCAAAAAGGAATATTATATTAATATTTCTTAAAGTATAAAGTATGGATAATTATTTTATCCTAAGTTCCAAAGTTGGGGACAAGTGGGCCAAAGTAGCTCCCAACATGACAAGTGTCAAGTTGGGAACATGCATACATATTGTTGGGACTTATTTCATTTTCGATCATTCCTTCCATCATCAGTCATGCAGTCATCCATTCAGCGAGACCAAGAAATTTCACTCACACAGTCAGCTATCCTCTGTACTTTCCTGTCATTGTACCTAAACCTATATCCATAACCATACTTGTTTGTGTACTTGGTTATCTTGGGATCTGGATTGAAGAAGCGGGTTGTCAGGCCCGTGAGCAATCTCTTCGGGTGAAATAATTGCTAGGATCTGATTCCTGAAGGTGCTAAGATGTAGCTACAGGGCTCTGAGACTTCCTGTCTAGCATGTTGTTGAAGCCCATAAAGGAAGTGGGGTAGTCGAAGGACTGTTGAGTAGAGAAGGGGCACACTTCCTGGGGTGGGACATGCATGTGGGGAATGAGAGACTGTAGGCTATTAGTTTGAGTAGGAACCTGTGACAGAGTCTTTCATGTTGTCCATGATCCATTAGCTTGGTTAGAAACCCCTTTACCTGGGTGGATTTTAGTCCTAGATCGGGGGTGACCCGCTACTGAGAGTGATGAGCAGTGTGGTCTAAGGCTGGGAGGTTTGTGGAAGGTCTGCACGCAGTTGGTGATATTATTACCAAGATAAGTGTCAATTGTGTGATAAATTTACATGTTGCATTATTATTTATGTGTTTATTTTTATGGGTTTATCCTATGTGTGGTTATATATGTCTGTATATTTATGGGTATTTCCTGTATATGTTGCATGTATACGTTTACTGTTATTTCAGTGTGAATCTGTGCATTTACATATGTATTTGTCTGTTTAAATTATATATATATATATATATATATATTTCCGCAAGAGTTTTGTGTGTATATATTTTAATTGCATGCAGTTTGAAAAATTTATGTGGCATAGCTTAGTTGGATGTTGGGTATCTTACATTATGTTTCGTAGAGAGAATGAAAGTGTTCTCTCGTGTAGCATGACTCGGCATGGGTGGCCGGGGATATTACAATATGGTATTAGAGCTTCATTTTTCAACACTGAGCCTGGATGGGCCGAGCAAGTTGAGTTGAAGAGAAATGTCATAGAAGATTTATTTCAAAGTGGCAAATTTCAAGTTGCAGAGTGTCTATGGTAAAAAGTAACAACAATTGGGTGGAATTGGGGAAAAGCCCCAATTTATGTTTTTAAATTCATGGGAAAATTGAGAAATTCGGCCATGTGATGAGATATTATTGATTTAATATATGTTTTATCAAATTCAGACCTAGAATTGGTCGAATTTGAAGTTACAATGAAGCCATGACAGTTGGAACAAGACTAGTAATTAAAATTCTCAATTCATGAATTGAGTTTGGGAAAAATTTGTTCCAGAAATGTCAAACTGCAACGATTTGTTGTTGCAGAGGTTGAACTAGTTTTATCGGGGTGAAATTGAACAAATTTCATAGTTGCAATATGTCTATATTAAAAATTGGGGAAAATTTAAGCAAAATTCTCAATTTCTGCAGCGGGATTCACAAGGAATTGATGCACATAAAAATGAATGTGTGCACTAAAAATGAATGATGCGCGGTAAAAAGATTGTGATATGTAAATTTTGGCACCGCGCGGAAAAATGTTGGTGTGTTGGTGCGCGCGCTAAATTTTTGCACCGCGCGAAAAAAATAGTGGCGTAATGGTGCGCGCGCTAAATTTTGGCATTGTGCGAAAAAATGTTGGTGTGCGGGTGCACGCACTAAATTTTGGTGTCGCACGGAAAAATGTGGGTGTGCAGGTGAGCGCGCTAAATTTATCATTGTGCGATGCATATTGAGTGATGGATGCTTAATACTGGCGTGCGATGTGCATATGCATCATAAGGTGTGTGTGGTGTGCACACGCATAATAATGGCGCACGTGGTGTGCACAATACTGGCAGAGCACAAAGGAGTTTGGTTGGTGTGCACACAATGTGGGTATATGTTGTCGCGCGACAATTTAGTTAATGGTGCACATAGAGTATTGGTGCGTGGTGGGGCATACTAAAATTTGGCATGGTATAACATGTAGAGTGAAATGCACGTAGAATATCAGCGCGTGATACAAAAATTGTGTGCAATAGGTATTAGTACCAGAACCAAAATTGCACGTGGTGGATATTGGCGCGCGACAAAAAAGTAGTGTGTGCCAGTTATTTGCACGACAGAGAAGTGATACACAGTGGTTATAGGTGCGCAGAGCACGATTTACCTTGTGGTTTTGCTACGCATGCTAAATATGGGTTTACAGGTTGGAATTTGTGCGTGCAAAGTCGTTTGGAGGGTGAAGAACAACAAAAAACTAGCGATTTTCTGCGACGTTTTATATCATTTGAATGCCATCTTTTTGCAGCGTGTTTTTGAGGCCCTTAAGAGCATTTTTAGCTACTCAAAAACCACAAGAACAGAGTGTAACAAGGTACACTTTGTCTCTGCAGCTCAAATAAAAGAGCTCGGAGAGATATTTATAATGGTGTAAACCGTTCGTCAAACGAAGCTTTTATGAGAAAGTTACAACACAAACAATGGAGGGTAAATTTTAAGACCCAACTAACTTCAAAGAGCCATAACGTTCTTCTCAAGAATCATATTGAGGTACATGAGAAGTCAATGGAAAGCTATTGAACCATAGAAGACAGTCCCAGAGTTGAATTAAATTTTTGGGCATGTTAAATTTATTTAATATGGCAAAGAGGGTACCTGTAGCATTCTAGACCAAAAACATGAATTAGCCTAGAAATTCAGTAGGCTGTAACTAGCAGCCCGGAACCCAGAAAAAGGTGAAACTTGGATAGAGTGTACAGAATATGTATATGAATAAACCCAATTGAGCTCCTATGAAAAATCCAATGGAGTAGGTGCAAAAATGCATAATTACATCGCAGAGTTGCACCAAGTTGAAGAGTGAATAGAAAAAATAATGGACAATTTTCAAATAACCATAACTTTCTGATCAAGACTTGGAATTGAGCATGGGAGCATGCGTTGGAAAGGTGTTGGAAATTAGAATATAAATATCCACCCAGAAAATTGATCAGGGAATTCAATTTTTCAAGAAATCAGAAGAGATAATTATGATATATTATTGAACCAGAATGGTTCATATTTTTCATGAAATTGTTGAGTCAGTTAGCCTAAAAAAGTTTTGTTGGTTGCACATTTTACAGAGTTAACAACAACTAGATCAGATCATGATCATCATAGATTCCAGAGGAATGGAAGATGCACAAAGAAATTACATCCAGGAATATGAGATTGGAGGGATGGATGTCCATTTGGGCATTGAAGGAACAAACTCCAATGGACATGGATAAGGAAGGGATGAAAACATGAATATGGTAGAGACCATTAGAAATTTACAGAAGGATATCCAAAGCCATAAATATGATAATGAAAGGATTATGAGAGCCAAGGAGCAACAAGAGGACTTCAAAATGAAGTTAATGCAGAGCTTGAACAAAACATAAAATAAATTGGATAAGGCGAGTAGCTCAAGAAAATCAGGAAGTCACAGGTCTCCTGATGAGAAAAGAAGATCCATAAGAGTTAGCATACATCACCGTAACTCCCCGAGGCATTCCAATAAGACGAAATACAACAACTCAAGTCCATCCCTTGTCAGGAAGCATAAGAGGTCCTGGGTGGATGAGCTACGAGGAGAAATGAACAAAATAAAACCTCTTGCATTTGATGGTGAGCACAAGAAGGATGAAGATGCAAAGACATGGTTGATGGGCATGATAAAGTATTTTCAATTGCATAATTATTATTCTCATGCAGAAGGAAGAATTTCCATCTATCAACTCAAGGGAAAGGCATCCATGTGGTGGGATAAACTTGTGCAGGTGAAACACATTAAAGAGAAAAGTGTTACTTGGAGGGAATTCAAGAAGTATTTTGATAAGAAATACTTGACTAAGAGATACTATGACAAGAAAATGAAAGAGTTCTTTGAACTCGAGCTTGGGAGTATGACCATAGATGAATATGAAAGAAGGTTTTTAGAATTGTTGAGGTATGTTTCTTTCATCAAGGATGAGACAGTTAATATTCATAGGTATTTGAGTGGATTTCCACCATTCATCAGTGAAAAAATACAGTATGATGATCCCGAGACATTGGAGGAGACCATAGGCGAGCCAAATGCCTATATGATCAGCAAAAAGTAAGGCCAACTTTCCAAAAATCTTGGGAAGACAAAAATAAATTCAAGATGGATTAGAGGAAGAAGGGAACTAAGCCACCATTCTTCATAAATAATACTCAGGGACAACCAACTTATAGAGAACCCAGAACGATTGAGACAGGGGGTCAAAGGCCAATGCAACCACCTCTTCAATGTTGGATTTGTAAAGGAGATCATATGTTCAAAGATTGTCCTCACAGAGGTGAAAAATTGAGGACTGTTCACAATGTACAACAAGCTGAAACAATGGAGGACATGGACATAAATGTACCAAGGATCTATGCAGCCCTGGACAACAAGCAATCAGAGTATCAGTCACATATGATTGAAGTGGAAGGTATGATCAACAACCAAACCATTGCTATTTTAATTGATTCAAGAGCTAGTCATAGTTATGTAGATCCTAAGATGGTGGAAAGTTTGCATTTGCCAAGACGCAAACATAGAAAATATTGGTTGGTGCAGCTGGCTACCAGAGCCAAAAGAAAAGTTAATGAGATGGTTAAGTTATGTCTTATGGACATGAATGGACTCAACACCAAGGCAGATTTGAACATCTTGCCTTTATGTTCCTATGACTGTCTAATTGGGATGGATTGGTTGGACCAACATCATGCTATCCTAGACTATCATAACAAGGCATTTACTTGCTTGGATGAGGAAGAGAGCCTAAGGAAAGTGCAGGGAATTCCCAGGGAAGTAACCATCAGAGAAATTTCAGCATTGTAGCTGAAGAAATGTTACAAAAAAGGGTGTCAAACTTGGAAGAGACACTTAAAGATAAGGTGCCAAACTTGGAAGATCATGCAATCCTGGAATAATTTGAAGATGTGTTCAAGGAGGTACCAGGGCTAACCCCAAATAGAGACATTGATTTCACTATAAATTTAATGCCTGGAGCAGCTCCAATGTCAAAGACTCCATATAGAATGAGTACACTAGATCTGAAGGAGTTGCAAATACAACTTGAAGAACTTCTGAAGAAGGGGTATATGCACCCAAGTGTGTCACCTTGGGGTGCTCCAGTCTTGTTTGTGAAGAAGAAAGATGGAACATTAATATTTTTCATTGATTTCAGATAGCTGAATAAGGTAACTATGAAGAACAAGTATCATTTTCCAAGGATTGATGATCTCTTTGATCAATTGAAGGATGCAAATATATTTTCAAAGATAGATCTCAAGTCAGGATACCATCAGGTAAGGATTAAAGAGGAAGATATCAACAAGACCGCCTTCAGGACAAGGTATGGTCATTATGAGTTCATAGTGGTGCCATTTGGGTTGTCAAATGCACCAGTTGTTTTCATGTACTTAATGAATGGTATTTTCCGAGAATATTTAGACAAGTTTGTCATTGTATTTTTGGATGACATCCTTGTATATTCCAAGTCAGAAGAAGAACATGAGCACCATTTGAGGATGGTGTTGCAAGTATTAAGGGAGCATCAGTTGTATGCCAAATTGAGCAAGTGCTCATTTTATCAAAGGCAAATTCATTGTTTGGAACATATCATTTCAGAGGATGGGATAGTAGTGGATCCTAAGAAGATAGAAGCCATTAGAGAATGGTCAGTGCCAAAGAATGTGACAGAGGTCAGATCATTCATGGAACTTGCAAGATACTATAGGAGATTTATTGAAGGATTTTCAAAGATTGCACACCCAATCACTTCCTTGCAAAAGAAGGGTGTGAAGTTTCAGTGGAAAATGGATTGTGAAAAGAGTTTCCAAAACTTGAAGAAATTATTAACAATTTCTATGATACTAAGGATTGCAGACCCAAATGAAGACTTCATTGTTTGCACAGATGCATGTAAAGAAGGACTTGGTGGAGTCCTCAATAAAAATGGTTTTGTTGTATGTTGTGAATCAATGAAGTTGAAGGAGCATGAAAGACATTATGCCACTCATGATTTGGAGTTGGCAGCCATAGTGCATGCCTTGAGGAAATGGAGACACTACCTCATAGGGAAAAAGTTTGAAATCAGGACAGACCATAATAGTCTGAAATATTTATTTGATTAGCCAACTCTAAATGCTAGGCAAAGCAGATGGTTAGAATTTCTCAGCGAATATGACTTTGATATAAATCATATCAAGGGGAAATAGAACAAAGTGGTTGATGCACTCAGCATAAGAGTGCATGAATTTCATGCTACAACCATTAGCATGTACCAATCAAATTTGAAACATAGAATTATAGAGGCTTCCAAATCAGATTTGCAATACAAGGAATTAGTGGCAAAATTACAGTAAGGTAATTTGCAACAAAAAGTGAGGAATACAAGCTCGATAGTGATGAAATTCTCATGTACAGGGGAATAATTTATGTACCAAATTCCTAGGAATTGAAAAATTTGATATTGAGAGAAATGCATAATGTACCTTATGTTGGGTACCCAGGTTATCAGAAAACTATTGCAGTTGTCAAGAGCCAATATTATTGGCCAAGCATGGAGAAAGAAGTTGTTGATTTTATTACCAAATGTTTGGAATGTCAAAAGGTAAAGGTTGAGCATAGACACCTAGCTAGTTTGCTACAACCATTACCCATTCTTGAGTGGAAATGGGAAGTTGTAACAATGGATTTCATCACCAAACTACCAAGAACAAACAAGCAACATGATTCTATCATGGTAGTGGTGGATAAGCTTACTAAAGATGCCCATTTATTCCAGTTAAGATCACTCACAAGGAAACCAACATTGTTGATGTTTATATGAGGGAAATTGCTTGATTACATGGCATACCCAAGACAATTGTGTCTGACAGAGATCCAAAATTTACCTCAAATTTTTGGAAGGGATTATTTAATGGATTTGGAACAAATTTGAATTTTAGTACAACTTATCATCCAGAATCAGATGGAAAAACAGAGAGGGTGAATCAAGTGATTGAGGATATGTTGAGGATGTATGTGATGGATAAACCATCAAAATGGGAAGACTACCTACACTTGCTAGAGTTTGCTTATAACAATGGGTACCAAACATCTCTAAAGATGAACCCATTTGAGGCACTTTATGGTAGAAAGTGCAACACACTAGTAAGCTAGGATAACCCAACAGATAGAGCAGTGGTTGGGCCAGATTTGCTCAAGGAAATGGAGGAGAAAATGTTGAAAATAAAACAAAATTTAAAGTCTTCCCAAGACAAGCAGAAAATATATGTCGATAAGGGCTGAACTCACAGGGAATTTAAAGTTGGGGACCATGTGTTTTTTAAAGTGAAAGCCAACATAAGTTCCATGAAGTTGGGAAATTGTTCAAAGTTGGCAGCTCGCTATTGTGGGCCATTTGAAATCCTAGAGAGGATTGGTCCAGTAGCTTATATGATTGCATTGCTTGCATCTATTTCTGTTCTTGATGTATTTCATGTATCATTGCTAAAGAAATATATAACTGATGCTAATCATGTTATTGTTTGGAATACGCTTCAGGTGGAGCAAGAAGGTTCTTTTCAAGTGCATATGGTATGCATTCTAGACCATAAAATCAAACATCTTTGGAATCGAGCCACAGGGCTTGTAAAGGTCCAATGGACCTGGTACGGTCCCGAGGACGCTACTTGGGAGCATGAGGATGCAATGCAGGCAGAATACCCGCATGATTTTGAGGATTTTTTATTTATTTTTTATTATATGTGTACATAATGCACTGAGGACAATCCATAAATAAGGGGAGGGGATTGTAATATCCCTAGGTCGAACCCAATTGTAAATGTACTTAAGCTGGTGATTTGTTTGAAATCATTTTTGTATGCACCTTTCATGGCATAGTGTGCGCATGTACTGCACAGTAAAATGATGAAGTGTGCACTTTCCAGGATACCCTGCACAACAACTTAAGTGTGTGTGATTTTGAGGCCAGGGAGCCTTTATGTATATGATGTTTTTTATAGGCTGATGAGCCTGTTATTATAAGCTAGGATGGTTATGTTTTGATTAGGCCGGAGAGCCTAGACATTAAAGGCTAGTGCGATTATTTTTGTATATGCCTCATTATTAATATAAAATACATCATTGCACGTAGACCGACCACGATAAAAGAGTATGGGGGACTAAAATCCACTAGTTAGGGAAAGGGAGGGATAAATGTTAAGAAAAAGGGATAATCTAGGGAGCTTAAGCCAAAAAGGAATATTATATTAATATTTCTTAAAGTATAAAGTATGGAGAATTATTTTATCCTTAGTTCCAAAGTTGGGGACAAGTGGGCCAAAGTAGCTCCCAACATGACAAGTGTCAAGTTGGGAACATGCACACATATTGTTGGGACTTAGTTCATTTTCAATCATTCCTTCCATCATCAGTCATGCAGTCATCCATTCAGCGAGACCAAGATCTTTCACTCACACAGTCAGCTATCCTTCGTACTTTCCTGTCATTGTATCTGAACTTGTATCCATAACCATAATTATTTGTGTACCCGGTTAGCTTGGGAGATGGATTGAAGAAGTGGGTTGTCAAGCCTATGAGAAATATCTATGGGTGAGAGAATTGTTGGGAATTGATTCTTGAAGGTGCTAAACTGCAGCAACAGAGCTTTGAACTTCCTGTTCGGCCTATTTCTGAAGCCTGGAAAGGAAGTGGGGCAGCCGAAGGACTGTTGAGCAGAGAAGGGGCACACTTCCTGGGGTGGGAAATGCATGTGGGGAATGAGGGATTGTATGATGTTAGTTTGAGTAGGCACATGTGACAGTATTTCCTATTGTCCATGATCCATTAGCTTGGTTAGGAACCCCTTTACCTGGGTGGAGTTTAGTCCCAGATCAGGGGTGACCTGCTGTTGAGAGTGATGAGTAGTGTGGTCTAAGGCTAGGAGGTTTGCACGCAATTGGTGATATTATTACCAAGATAAGTGTCAATTGTGTGATAAATTTACATGCTGCATTATTATTTACATGTTTATTTTTATGGGTTTATCCTATGTGTGGTTATAATTATCTGTATATTTATGGGTACTTCCTGTATATGTTGCATGTATACATTTACTGTTATTTCAATGTGAATCCGTGCATTTGTAGATGTATTTTTTGTTTATGTTATATATATATATATCCACAAGAGTTATGTGTGTATATATTTTAATTGCATGCAGTTCGAAAAATTTATGTGGCATAGCTTAGTTGGATGTTGGGTATGTTAATGATCCAGATTATTTTCGGCACGAAATGAGAGCGGAGATATAATAAAGAAATGCACAGAGATATTGCAGATATTCAATAATATAACATAAATGTATCAGAGATATTGCAGATATTCAATAATATAACATAAATGTATTAGAGATGCAACCATAAACACAGATATACAGTAATACACGATTTCTATTAATCAAAGAAATGTACAGAGACTGTAAAAATACAGAGTGAAAGACTCGCTAGA
>ML779908.1:437037-449163 GCA_009831015.1 Picea engelmannii | reverse complement strand
CTACTCGCATTCGCAAGAAGATGGTTACAATGAGGCTCTGGAGGCCTTTTTACAATAATTGGGAATGCCAAAAGTCCTAGACATCCAAAAACCTAACCCTAGGAGATGAAGCGCCAAAAGTCATGTGGGCCCCGATTGGGTAAGTTGGTGCATCAACTTCCCGGGGTCGTAACTTTTGCATACGATCTACGTTTTAGGCTTGTGATAGCTCGTTGGAAAGGTATCGTCGAGGAGATTCATTTTGGGGGCTCAATGATGCCTTGGGCTATCATTGAGAACCTCTATCTCAAAAAAAACTTCATTTAGGCCCTCAAAATGGCCCCAGAAGTTAAAACCTGCTAAAAATAGTAAATTGCCAAAATGGTCAGAAAGTTGTTTTGAGCCATTTGGAAAAGGTGGGTGGCCCCCGATATCCACCTGGATCAGTTACAGTATGTTCTGCAGAGAGAATGAAAGTGTTCTCTCTTTTAGCATGCCTCGGCGTGGGTGGTCAGGGATGTTACAAGACTACTCACCATTAATGCCAATGAGTGTCAAGGTGTCATAGTACATCTTTCTAGGAACAAATGGATGAGTTGAAGTCGAGTCACCTGCAAGATCTAATAAATAAGGAAAATTAATGAATCTCCATAGTCATCAACGAGAGAACATGCCATCAATGAATGGAATCCTCTAGGTACTATAAATATCTCTATCTTTGACGCCAAATAATGTGTTTTTTTCGATGGGACAAAGTTTGTCAGAAGGGGGGGCTTAATGAATCCCCCATCATATAACATGAGAGTAAAACATAATGATTTGAAGAATAAAAGGTAGATCCAACCATTGTATGTAAAATTTATTATGGACCTTCCCGCTAGTAACCTAGTTTTCAAGCAAGCCCATGCCTAGCTATGCCAGAAAGTTGATTTTAATAACTAGATTGATTTTTGTCTTTGCATTTTTTTTTGTTTTCTATTTTTTTTTTAAACTCATTACACACACACACACACCTAGAAATTTGGAAGAAAACTCAAGTAGAGGTGGTAGAGGGGGAATGATCCCCCCTACTCACAACCTCCATCTCTGACTATTGAAAATTTTCATTAACAAACTTTTCCTTGGACACAGGTTTATGATACAATCTCAACCTATGACCATTCACCACAAAAGAAATCTGATCTTCATCAATTGTTTTAATTCTCACCGATCCATTATCAAACATGGTCTTGACCTCATATTTCCCCAACCAATTTGTAGTGAGCTTTCCCTTGAAATTTTTTAATATGGAGTTGAAGAGGAGGGCCCAATCACCTAGGTTAAAGAGATTCTTTCTAATTAATTTGTCATGTCACCTGGCTCATTGTTCCTAGATAAAAATGGTATATTGATTGGTGTCCTTACATATTTCATCCAACTCATTAAGTTGTTGCACTCATTAAGGTGAAACCCACTTTCTTTCAGAAATTGGGTATATAAATTTGGCATTCAACAAATTTTGTATCTCTTCTTTTACGATATCTTTTAAAGTGGGTTTCATGCAACATTGTGGTTTCTTTACAGGTTTATCATTTTCATGAGGGTATATATGATCCATGTAGGTATTAAGATGAATACCACACATGTCTTTGTAGTCCCATGTGAATGCACTAGAATGTTCTTGTAACACATGAATTAACTATTCTCGTTTATTTTGGTCAATCCTAGAATTGATGTTTAAAATTTTTCTAAGGATACTCTACCCATAAGAATTTTTCTACTATTGGTTTTGTTGGTGGATAGAGGATAAGTTTCTTTATGGATGCCCCATTGAATATAGACATTTATCCAGATCTACATCAAATGTAGTTGGCCAATGTCCCCCAAGGATCAAGGGGTGACCATCCATGGTAGTCTTTGGTTGAATAACTAATAAATCCATAGGGTATTCCCATGACTTCAAGGTTACAATGAGATCATCTAAAACACTAGCATGCTTAATTTAGGATCTATCAGCTAGTTCAAGCACTATGGGTGTAGGTCAAAGGATATTTAATTGCAATATATCCATAGTCATAACAATCATAATATTTATTGCTGCCCCTAGGTCAATTAGAGTGTTTTCTATAAGAACATTGTTGATGTAAACAATGACTATAGGGTTTCCAATATCAATATATTTTTCCATTAGATTCCTTCTATACATTAGTTAAACTAATTGACCTATAACTTGAATTGTAGGGGGGTATTTTTTTTCTTCGAGTATTTTTAATACATAATTCCATTATAGTTTTTGCATAAATAGGTACATATTTTATTGCTTGTAATAAGGGAATTTTCACACAGACATTTCTTAGTCATGTTTCTAAATCGAATTCAGAATGAACAATAGGTTTCTCTAAGGCCAGACTCTCTGGGTATGGAGGTGTTTTGGGTGCTTGAGGTTGCTTTGAATGTAAATTAGAAGATGTTTGTGTAGTGGGAACAATCTTATATTTAGTTGGGTCATCATTGGTTATTTGGCCAGGAGTTTCCTCCTCTTCAAGTTCTTCTTCAATGACAACTGTAGGATTTTTCTTCTGGAGGACCTTTCCATATTTCATGTGTATATCCTGTAATGGCATCTGAGTGATCAAATAAGTTGGAAAGGTATGTTGGATTACTGAGAGGGGGGGTGAATCAGTAATAAAGAAATTTAATCCTTTTTAACCATATAATCCAAGTGTTATATCAATGAAGCATTATCATCCAATAACTGCAGAGTAAATAAGCAATGAACAAATGAACAAATGTACGCATACACAATACACCAATGTTTTACGTGGAAACCCAAATCGGGATAAAAACCACAGAATGTTTTTTCTTATATGTCTTGAAGAATTACATTCATTGGAAGCACCAACTTCCTTTGTTTTCTAGCTGCAACTAGAAGGAGGCTCCAACCCCCTAATTTCTTAGGATACAACCTAAGGGAATCTCCAACTCCCCAATTATTTGGCTACAACCAGAAGGAGGATACAACCCCCTATGTTCTTCGGCTTCAACCGAAAGGTGGCTACAACCACTTGTCCTTGCCCCATCCTTCCACCTTGAAGTAGAAGTAGAATGATGGAACCACTGTCAACCTATCACTGTGAGATATACTGTTGTAAACCTGTACCAATAAATATGAACCATGCATCAACCATGCATCAACCTGTACCTCATCCTGTAATCAACCTGTACCATAAACAAGTGCATCAACCATGCACCAACCTGTACCAAATAACCTGTAATCAACCTGTACCATAAACAAGTGCATCCAACCATGTACCAAGTATGTACCAATCATGTGTCAACTACTCATTAACTATGACTCATTAATATGTACCAACATCATCAACTATACACCTCATGTATGTGCCAACTCATCAACTACTTGTCTCAACCATGTACTCAACATGTATCTCAACCAAAATCCCTCATCAATTTCATCATACAAATCTGATTTGTAGCTCTATAATAGACCTGGTGTATATGATCACATTCCTGTAAACCTTCCTTAACTTCAACAACAAGAGACTAGCATTTTCATCAAACTTTTCTTTAGTCTCACATCCCTAGTTTTGGATTAGTCAACAACCCTAACTTGAAGTAATCATAAATTTGTACCTGTAATGTATAAAGATCTGAAACTGATACACAATGTTATTCATTGTGTTTTATGCAATTCCTCCAGGTGTCACTACTTGGAACCTCTCAAAAAAGGAGTTATAGAAAAAATGGCATACCTTGTTGAATTCTAGCTTATTCTAGAGAGTGACCTTGTAGAGCATGCCCCGCACAGAATATTTGTTGAATTTATCTAAAAATATTACAAAGAATAATATAGAATATAAACTAACCAAAACATTTAGTTTCACTGAATTTGGATCTGTTATTAATACGTTATGACATTTTTACCCGAAACACCTGTTTTTGACTAGTTTCAGGACTAGCCACAAACCCTATTTTCCACGGAGTTTAACTCCAAAAATACAATGACCCACAAGCTAAATTTTTTACCACAGATACTTGGATATGTTTAATCAATAACATATCAATTTCACAGTTTTCATCATTATAGAAAAAAAGTTATAGCGAAAATGGTGAGATGACCTGTAAATAACATACCTTAGAAAGCACCATCAAAAGAATTTATCCTTCCTTGTATTTCAGCCTTCTTTTCTTCACCTTCCCTTAGAATTTTGGCTTAGATATCCTTGGTTACCTCAAAAACCTATAGATATTTAATATTCTCAAGTGTGACTAAAATGAGAGAGACTTGCCTCTTATTTATACTCTCCAAGTAGCGTCCTTAAAAACATCTTCTAGGTCACTTGGCCCCACTTTCCTTATTTTAGGGTTAACCCACTTCTAATTTCTCCATTAAATTTATTATTGAAATAATTTATTTTGTATTCACTTTGAATTATAATACACTCNTTACTTCACTTTATTATTTACCTTTTAAAATCTCTTAAACCACTTTGACTACTTTGACCTTTTGGGGCTTCTAGATGACATATGAGGGTCCTCCAACTTCGTAAGGCCATAAATCTCAAACCGTGAGGAGTTATGTGACGTTCCACATACCAAAAGAAATAGAATTACATGTACTAGCCATATCGAATAGTATTATCTGAAAATATATCATAACTCATAATGTTATCCATCAAACAAACTTGGGTCCATTACCCGAACCTGGGGTCTCCAACTTCTCATGGCCATAACTCTCTAACCATGAGGAGTTATGTGATGTTCCACATACCACTAGAAATTGAATGACAAGAACTATCCATCTAGGATAGTTTACCTGAAAAATTCATTGTCCTTCATCTCATTATTCCACAATTAAGCATGGGTTCTCTTACTTTGCAAAGCATCTTCCCGTGAGGGATTTCACCATAAGGGGACCACTTTGGAGTTCATCCATATTTACTTATTATCAACCATGAAAAAACAATAATGAGTCATATTTACATCAAAAAATATTGGGTCCATTACCCAAACCTTTGTGCTATGGGTCTTTCTTCAAGGGTTGACATCAATGACAACCAACCTTAATCAACGATCTCCCTCTTTGGAATTGATGGCAACAGTATGATGCAATAATAAAATCATATCACTCATGATCCCCTTGGAACCATGCCTCTTTCCTCTGTATCTGATAAATTTTCCTCCATCCTCTGCATCTGATAAATCTTCTCCCCCCGTAACCATGCCTCTATCCTCTGCATATGATAAATCTCTCCCTCTATGTCATTAATGGCAAAGGTATATTTCTATCCAGGGTTGCTCCCCCTGACTGAATTGTCCTCTTATGGTGCTTCCTTGTGTACATCTAAGACATATAATATAAGCATTCAAAAAACATTCATTTTGGAGTAGAAATAACTCCAAGTCTTTGGCGAAGATATTCAAAGGCTTCCCATGGAAGTCATTTTGTAAATGTGTCTGCCACTTGTTCTTTTGTGCCCACATACTCAACTCTGATGTTCTTTTATGCAACCTATTCCCGTAGACAATGATACTTGATTGGAATGTTCTTCATCTTGGAGTGCATCACCGGGTTTTTTGAGATACTGATGGCACTTGTATTATCACAGTATATTGGAATGGGCTCATCATACTCAACCTATATATCTGTCAAAGTTTGTTTCATCCAAAGAACATGTGTACAACATGATGCTGCTGCAATATACTCTGCCTCGGCTGTAGATAGATATACTGATGATTGTTTCTTGCTTATCCATGATACCAAACACTCACCTAAGTAGAGCGTTGCTCCACTGGTGCTTCATCGGTAATCAATACAAACTACCCAATCTGCATCTGTGTAGGCAATAAGTGATAGATCTTTTCCTTTTGGATACCATAATCCAAAATCTTATGTTCCTTTGAGATATCTGAAAATCCTCTTTACTGCTAATACATGTGATTCCTTTGGTGCTGCTTGAAATCGTGCCACCTATCCAACTGCTTTCATTACATCTGGTATGGATGTTGTCACATATAGTAGGTTTCCAATCATTGACCTGTATTTCCTCTAATCTGTAGACTTCGAATCATCATATTTTCTCAACTTACAACTTATTTGTATGGGAGTGATAACTGGTTTGCAATCTTCCATTCCAAACCTCTTTAGAATTTTTCTGATATACTTGGTTTGAGAAATAAAAATTCCTTGGTTGCTTTGACGTATCTGAAGTCCCAGAAATAAGGATAGTTCTCCAAATAATGACATTTCAAATTCATTATGCATGTCTTTTGCAAATTTCTAGCTTAACATGTCATCATCACTACCAAAAATAATATCATCAACATAAACTTCAATTAATAAAATATTACCTTGACTTACCTTGATGTAAATGTTGTTGTCTACACTTCTTTTTCTGAACCCTACCTACTGCAGATACTTATTTAGTCTGGAGTACCATGCTCTAAGAGCCTGTTTTAGACCATACAAGGCCTTCTTTAATTTACATACATAGTTTGTGTTCTCTGACAACTGAAATCCTTCTAGTTGTTCAATGTAGACTTTTTCTTCAAGTTCCCCATTTAGAAAAGTTGATTTTACGTCCATCTGATATACTTTAACATTTTTGGAGCATGCATAAGCTAAAAGTGAACGGATTTCTTCCATTCTGGAAACTGGGGCAAATGTCTCTTCAAAGTTGATTCCTTCAATCTGTGCATATCCTTTACATACCAATCTAGCTTTGTTCCTTGTAACCTATCCATCTTCATTCAATTTATTCCTGAAAACCCATTTTGTTCCGATCACATTCTTATTCTTTGGTCTTCGAACCAATTCCCAAGTGTCATTTTTCTCTATTTGATCCAATTCTTCATCCATGGCCTTATTCCAAAGTTCATCCTTGTTGGCTTCTTCAAAATAGTTTGGTTCAATTGTAGATAAGAGTGCTAGGTGTGTTTGTTTTGGTGAACGGATTTTTCTTCTAGTCTCAACTCCTGCATCTTTGTTTCCAATAACCTAATTCTCTTCATCTTCATCTTCATCTTCCTCTTCTACTTCTTTTTCATCATCTTCTTTGAAAAGTTGTTCCATTGATTTGTTTTCTTCTTCCTTTGATTCTGGTCTGCCTATTTCATCAATTGTTACGTTGATTCTTTCCACAATTTTGTTCAATATTAGATTGTAACACTTGTATTCTTTCCTTGTACTTGAGTAACCAACAAGTATTCCTTTGTCTACACGAGATTCAAACTTTCCCATTCTGCCATCTTCTCTTTTGATATAACATTTGCTTCCAAAAACTCTGAAGTGCTTCACATTTTCTGGTTTTCCTTTCCATAGCTCGTAGGGAGTTTTATTAGTGTTGTTTCTGAGCATTACTCTATTTTGAATGTGAATTGTTGTATGCACTTCTTGTGTCCAAAATATATCCATCATGGAATCCATTCGCATTGTTCGATCCATTTCTTGGATTGTCCTATTCTTTCTTTCAACAACTCCATTCTGTTGAGGTGTCCTAGCAACGGAGAATTGCCTTTTTATTCCATGACTGCTACAGTAGTCCATAAATTCCTTTGAAGTGAACTCTCCTCCATTATCAGATCTCAAACATTTGATTCTTGAATCCATCTCATTTTCAACCATTTCCTTGTAGATCTTGAAGTTTTCAAAAGCTTCTGACTTGTTCTTGAGAAAACAAACTACAGTCATTCTTGTATAATCATCAACTAATAACATAAAGTATTTTTCACCTTTTAAACCCTTTGGTGTAGTTGGTCCAACTAGATCAGTGTGCACAATTTCCAGTGGTCGTGTTGTTGAATATTCCTTTGATTTGAACCTGGTCTTTGTTTGTTTTCCTTGTTGACAATGCTTGCATAAAGTGTTGGTTGGTTTCGTGATCTAGGGCATTTCTCTAACTGCTTCTCTTTTGGTGACTTTGACAAGGTTATCAAAATGCATGTGACCCATTATTCTATTCCATAGCCAACTTTCATCTTCCTTTCCTAGAAAACACTTTTCATTTCCAATTTCACTTAACACATATATGTTGTTTGAATTTCTTGCAGTTGTACCAACCAATTTCCCTGAACGTTCTTTTCTTATCTTACACTTTTCTAAATCGAAAGTAATTTTATGACCTTGGTCACACATTTGACTCACACTTAGAATATTATGTTTCATATCTTCTACCAGTAGAACATTTTGTGCATTTTCATTCTTGTTCCCAATTCGGACTGTGCCTTCTCCAATGATTTTGGATGAATTATCATTTTCGAAGGAGACTGATCCATTTTTTTCTTTTCGTAATGTAAGAAATTTGTCTTTATCAACTGTCATGTGTTTTGAACATCCATTGTCAACATACCAACCGTGTTTCTTCTGCTTAGCTTGTAGAGTGACTGTGCATTCTTCATTGTTATACTGATCTTGGTTTCTTATCCATTTCGTTTTCTGAGGTTCTTGTCTGTGATTTTTGTTATTTTGTTGAGGTTCTTTAGGAGGGACTGTCATTCTGCAATCCTTGGCCATGTGTCCAAAATTGTTACATTTGTAACATTCCACTTCAGTTCTCAAAGATTCAAACCTGTTGTAACTTCTTCTTTGTGTGTCATTAGGTCTCCTTGAATAATCCCTTTGTGTATAACTCTCAAAGTTGTTATTGTTCCTATTGTTAGCTCTGCAATTCACAACTTTATGTACAAAATTATTACATGCATAACATAAACCAAAAAATATGGTTTGATATCTTGGAGTTGAATATCTTCTGAAAGGAGGTGCTCTTATGAGTCCTTCTTCTTCTTGAGGCCTATATGTCTGTTGTTGATTCTGAAATCTGAATCTTCTTGGTGGAGGAGTGTCCCTGTAATCTTCCTTGTATATCTTCCTATCCTCTTTGATTGTTTATGCATAGCTCTTTGGATTTGTTTCTTGCTCTATTGTTTTGGAGCTTGATCCCTTTTCTGTCTGATTCTATCCAAGTCCGGACTTGTCAATATGAGATTTTTGACTATTGATAATGTCATCCAAAACTTTTGAGCTATTCTGCATGTTTTTCTTTTGAATATCATTTCTTAGTGTGACAACCTCTGCTTCCAAGTTTCCAATGATCTTGTCCTTTTCTTCTAGTTGTTATTTGAGTGCTTCTTCAATTATTTTATCTTCTTCTATTTGAACCTTCAATTTTGTGATCATTTGTTCTAGTTCTGGAGTGTCATTTTTTTTGTCTAGTTTTTCTTGTAGTTTATTGTTTTTATTCTTTTCTCTTCTGATAACTTCTATGGCACACATTAATTCTTCTCGATAGTAAACTTTTGCCTCTTCAATTTCTTCTTCGACTTCTTCACATTCTTCTTCGACTTCTTCATATTCTTCTTAGGAGTCTTCTTTGTCAGAGTCTTTTACTTCCATGAATAGAACTCTTCATGTCTCATTGTCACTGACTTCATATTCATCTAATGATGAGATGTCTTTTTTGGTGTATAAGCTTTTCTTGAAATCTTTCTTTGTAGTTCTTTTGCCTTTATATGTGTGTTTTCCTTTTGAGTAACCTTCATCATTTCTCTTTTTCGTATGAGGACATTTGTTAGCAAAATGACCAATACCATCACAATTAAAACAAATTAAAGGGAGCATACCTCTATACCTACCGTTGGTTCCCTTGTTCAGTCTTTTGACGAAGTTGGCCACTTCTTCATCATCTTCCGAGGCGTCATTGTTGTTGCTATATTCTTCTTGTTCCTTTTTATTTTTCTTTGATATTTTGGATGCCTTGAAGGCTGCTTCTTTTACATATGGATTTTCCTACTCAGTTCTCATTTCATATGTTGTGAATATTCCATGTAGTTCGTCCATGCTTATTGAGTCCAGATCCGATCTTTCTTCTAGTGTTGATATCTTAGGGTTGAATCTCATAGGAAGAGATCTTAGTATCTTTTGAACAATTAAAGATTCTTCAATTTCTTCTCCCAATCCTATGATTGCATTCACTATTTCATCGACTTGTAATAAATAGGCTACGATATCTTCATCTTCCTTCATTTTTAGTTGTTCGAACTGACCTCTGTAAGTCTGAAGCTTTGTTTCTTTGACTTTTGTATCTCCTTCATAAATATTTTGAAGCTTGTCCCAAATCTCTTTAGAGGATTTACAGTGTGTAACTTTGGTGAATACCGTATCATTGAGACCTCTCAAAAGTGTATTTGTGGCTTTGGAATTATTCTCACCGAGTTTTACTACTTTGTCATTTGTTGGTGGAGCTGCTGGTGCTGTGTATCCATCTACAATTGATTTCCAAACTTGAAATCCATGTGCTTGTATATATGTCCTCATCCTTATGCTCCAAAAAGCATACTTTTGTCCATCAAACTTTGGTATTCCATTTTTATATTAGTTGGTACTCTCCATGATCTACCTTTCATTGGTTAAATTGATTTTTGAAGGAACCTGCTCTGATACCAATTGTTGGATTACTGAGAGGGGGGGTGAATCAGTAATAGAGAAATTTAATCATTTTTAACCATATAATCGAAGTGTTATATCAATGAAGCATTATCATCCAATAACTGCAGAGTAAATAAGCAATGAACAAATGAAAAAACATACACATACACAGTACACCAGTGTTTTACGTGAAAACCAAAATCAGGAGAAAAGCCATGGAATGTTTTTTCTTATATGTCTTGACGAAGTACATCCATTGGAAGCACCAACTTCCTTTGTTTTCTAGCTGCAACTAGAAGGAGGCTCCAACCCCCCTATTTTCTCAAGCTACAACCTGAGGGAAGCTCTAACTCCCCAATTCTCTGGCTACAACCAGAAGGAGGCTACAACCCCCTATATTATCCAGCTACAACCGGAAGGTGGCTACAACCACCTTTCCTTGCCCCGTCCTGCCATCCTGAAGTAGAAGTAGAATGATGGAACCACTGTCAACCTATCACTGTGAGATATACCCCTGTAAATATGTACCAATAAATCTGAACCATGCATCAACCATGCATCAACTTGTACCTCAACCTGTAATCAACCTGTACCATAAACAAGTGCATCAACCATGCACCAACCTGTACCAAATAACCTGTAATCAAATTGTACCATAAACAAGTGCATCCAACCATGTACCAAGTATGTACCAATCATGTGTCAACTACTCATCAATATGTACCAACATCATCAACTATACACCTCATGTATGTGCCAACTCATCAACTACTTGTCTCAACCATGTACTCAACATGTACCTCAACCAAAAGCCGTCATCAATTTCATCATCCAAATCTGATTTGTAGATCTATAATAGACCTGGTGCATATGATCACATTCTTGTAAACCTTCCTTAACTTCAACAACAAGACACTAGCATTTTCATCAAACTTTTGTTTAGTTTCACATTCCTAGTTTTGGATTAGTCAACAACCCTAACTTGAAGTAATCATAACTTTGTACCTGTAATGTATGAAGATCTGAAATTGATACACAATTTTATTCAGTGTGTTTTATACAATTCCTCCATGTTTCACTACTTGTAACCTCTCAGAAAAGGAGTTATAGCAAAAATGGTATACCTTGCTGAATTTTGGCTTATTCTAGAGAGCAAACTTGTATAGCATGCCCCACACAGAATATTTGTTTAATTGAAATGAAACCGTTAGAAAACATACTAAATACTGTACCCTAACCAACTCATTTTGTTTCACTGAATTTGGATCTGTTATGAAGAAGTTATGACGTTTTTACCCAAAACACTTGTTTTTGACTAGTTTCAGGACTAGCCACAAACCCTATTTTCCACATAGTGTATCTCCAAAAATAAAATGAACCACACGATGAATGTTTTACCACAGATACTTGGATATGCTTACTCAATGGAATATCAATTTCATGGTCTGAATCATTATAGAAAAAAAATTATAGCGAAAATGGTGAGATGACCTGTAAATAACATACCTTAGAAAGCACCATCAAAAGAATTTATCCTTCCTTGCATTTCGGCCTTCTTTTCTTCACATACCCTCAGAATTTCATCTTAGATATCCTTGGTTACCTTAGAAACCTATAGATATTCAATATTCTCAAGTGTGATTAAAATGAGAGATCCTTGCCTCTTATTTATACTCTCCAAGTAGCTTCCTTAAAAACATCTTCTAGGTCACTTGGCCCCACTTTCC
>ML779908.1:419177-436987 GCA_009831015.1 Picea engelmannii | reverse complement strand
TTATAATACACTCATTACTTCACTTTATTATTTACCTTTTAAAATCTCTTAAACCACTTTGACTACTTTGACCTTTTGGGGCTTCTAGATGACATATGAGGGTCCTCCAACTTCGTAAGGTCATAACTCTCAAACCATGAGGATTTATGTGACATTCCACATACCACCAGAAATGGAATGACATGTACTATCCATATAGAATAGTATTATCTAAAAATATATCATAACTCATAACATTATCCATCAAACAAACTTGGGCCCATTACCCAAACCTGGGGTCTCCAACTTCTCATGGCCATAACTCTCTAACCGTGAAGATTTATGTGACGTTCCACATACCACCAGAAATGGAATGACAAGAAATATCCATATAGGATAGTTTACCTGACAAATTCATTGTTCTTCATCCCATTATTCAACAATAAATCATGGGTTCTCTTACTCCGCAAAGCGTCTTCCCGTGAGGGCTTTCACCATAAGGTGACCACTTTGGAGTTCATCCATCTTTACTTCTTATCAACCATGACAAGACAATAATGAGTCTTATTTACATCAAACAATATTGGGTCCATTACCCAAACCTTTGTGTTGTGGGGCTTTCTTCAAGGGTTGACATCAATGACAACCAACCTTAATCAACAAGGTATGCAACTCAACATTGAATACAAACTGAGCTATTATGGTATTTGGGTTGGGAACTGGTTGTGTAGGTAATTATGTTGGTTTAGGAGGGTTTTGATTCATAGGAAACTATAAATGTTGTGGTAATTGAGGAATTGTTGGTTGATGTAGAGTCATTTTTCCTTGAATTGGAGGGTAGGGTGGTGGCATAGGTGAGGGATATTGTGGATATTATGGATAAGGCATTATAATTGTTGTGGGGAAAATTTCCCTTAACCATTCCCTCACCATATTTGTTGCCAAGGTTGGTTTTGAGTAGGTTGTTGGGGCCATGACTGCTAGGGCATATGAGCATTCTGTTATTGAGGATGAGAATTATAAGATGTATAAAATTGTGATAAGGTATTCTATGACATACCTTGTGCTCGTGGTTTCCAAGGCCTCTTTTTTGTGGCTTGAAAAGATGGATCAATTGTATCTAGATGTGAGCTAATAGTACCAAGGATGTTTGTTTTAAATTTATCTAATAAATTACCTAATTCAATCCATGTTACTCTTGCTACAACAGATTTAGTAGCTCTTGTAAAAGTATCCCTCATTCCCTTATCATATTTATCTTTACTTCATGAATATCTCTTACATAAATCACATTTTTTTTCAAATGGTGAGTGAGAAACATCACCAAAACCCATAATATTAAGTACGTATGTATATTCTTCATGTATCCCTTTCAGAAAAATAGTTCTGATGGTATCATCATTTAATGTACTCTATTTAGTCTTATGAAGGTTGTATAGGAATCTCTCAATGTAGTCTTCAATACTTTCCTTTTCATGTTGCATCATCTTAAATATATCAATTCACGAGTCTCTAGTTCTACAATAATCTTGGTATTTCTTAAGAAAATTATTTTTCATATCTTCCCAAGATATAATAGTATATTCCCCAAGTCCCATAAACCATCTCAAGGGATAATATTTTAAATTTGCAAGAAATAACTTTAACTTTTGAGCATCCTCCACATAATTTTAACTTCAACACAGAGTGTCAAATTAAAACAAAAATGCATTTGGATCTTTAGTAATTGTACCTAGGAAATTTGGAAATGTTGATGGAGGAATGTTCTTCATATTCACATTTGGTTCCGAGTAGAGAATGGGGAATCATAAGGTTACCTCTCCTTCTGGTTCCACATTCCTTTCTTCCTTGTTTTCCATGCTACCAAACAATATGAAGTTAAATTGCTTTGGTTTTGTGTCCCAATTTGGTGATAAGGGTGGCTCAACAATTGGATTTTGATGGATAATAAAATTATCCCAAATGTGTGCTTTCGGTATCCCTTCTATAGCTACAAATTCAATTTTTGATATGACCACATTCTATGATAGTCTAGAGATATTGATAATGTACTCAGGGATGACAGCCTGATTTAGTGTCAGGTCAGTGCCTAGAATTAGCTCACCAATCTAGCTACCTTTAGCTCCTTTATTTAGGATTTCTCCTTGTTCTCCCTGCACCTTCTCAATAGTAGTTTCAGATTGTGGTATGGTTAGCTCTGGGGTCACTTTTACTACGGAACCTTCTTCCTCTCGAGAAGAAATTCTTATATATATTTCAGTTGGATTAGTAGGGGGGTCCTAATATTACCAAACAAATCACTTGGAATCTTACTTGTTGACTTAAAGAACCCACCTTTGTTATCTCTAGGCCTAACCATTAGTTAACTATATGATAGAAAAGGGTTTGGAAAGTCTCACTAAAGTGAATGCGGTCAGATAGAACCCTTTCAAAAATTATAAAACGAGAACACTTTTACGTCTTACCATATTCTCCTCCGCCAAATCTGCAATGTAATGAAATATCAAATTGAAACAATTAAAAAAAATTTCCTTCTACCATTTAGCTTTTAATAACTCCCCGACAATGGCGCCAAAAATGTTGAGTTGTTTATTTGTTGTTTAATAAACCCTGTTTTCAATCTAGGGCATACACTTGTGAGTTGTAAACGCAATATATGCAAAGAAGAGGTTGAAGTTGTGATAACCAAATCTGGCTCACAAGTTAAATATCCAAAATATTTGGAATATAAAGATATCCATAAGGACAATAATTAATATAAATGTATATGAGAATGAATAAGATAGATAAGATGATTACAAATGAGAATGAGGGCCCGTATATATACCCTCGTAGGGGGTTCCCTTTCATGAATATACACATCCTTTAGATAAGACATGAATTTTCATTTATGATGTATTAATTATTATTATGTATTTATATCTATTTCTATATATTTGTGTTCATAACAATGCCTTCCACTTTTGAAATGCTTTGTCCTCAAAGCATAGTGATAAAAAAGTTGGACATCTTTTTCTTTAGCTTGTAATGTCTTGGCATAATTCTCTATTCTTGGAGATATCATAGTTGATGATACGAGACGATATGAACCTGTGAGTGTTGAGCAAAATTTTTGAATTGTATAAGGATCTCACCATCCTAATTCAATCTTTTGTGGAACGTTTCACTTCCATGATAAATTGTTATCATGAGACTTAATTGCACGGGTATCAATATGTTTTGGATGATAAATTAGTTGCATCCTAAGTGATATTAATACTCTGACTGGTTAAGATATCTACATTTATGATTTGGATGTCGATAAGGAGTTCTTGTAGCATGATTTTCCCTCATCATATTTGTAGTGTTTTCTTGATTTTCTTTTGGAGTTTTATTTTCTTCATGCACTAATGTGGCATTGTGACGCAGACCCCTGAACCCTCAGGTCGAGGTCCGCTCATAGGATCATTCAAATATCCTTGAGCCGAAGTAGCTCTTTCGGATCCCTATCGGAACCTCCAACAAATTGATCCACAGGTTCTTATGAATTGAGCCTGCGTGAACAAACACCAAGCGCCAACCCAAATATCCTTGACCACAAAAAAGTCACTCCCTTCCTAATTTGGGATTTCAGGTTTTGCAATATCGCGCATTCTGTTGTCGAGTTTCCATCTCCTGAACCCGCCGAAACCCAGACCCGAAACCCGGAATATTGATTCACTGAAATAACTTCGGCAAAGGCTGGTTTCTCATAGAACCTTCCACCGATTTGGAATTTCGGACTTCACGAGTTTTTGAATCCTGATGCGAGACTTTCGACTCTCCAACCTACGAAACCCTGAAGTAGTCAACAAGGTTTGACTATGTCTATTTGACGAGAACACACCACCTGTCCACTCAAATCCTTCCTATCTCTGACATAGACTCCTGCCACCTGTCACTCTTCCCGGATTTCAGGACTCTCGCTCCCAAAGTGTTGCCTCCTCTATTTCTCGACACCCAAAGTGCCGAAATCCTGAAACTCCATGCCAATTCCTGTTGCAACTCATGACTTTGGGACTTTCGTTCCACTGCGCTCAACTCCTTGTTGTCAGGATCCCCGAAATGACAAAATGATCTGACAACTTGTGAAAAACATGATCAACGGTCCACGTTGATTTTGGATCCTAGAGTGATGAGTTCGTCTGCCTCTAACAACCCTACAACTTCTCTAGATCCTATGGTCTTCACTGTTTCGTGAATTCTCCATAGAGAATTTCGATCGCTCGCTACTCCTGGACAACTTCTGTGAAATAAACCAAGGTTCTTCCTTATGAACTTTACTTCTGCTGGATGACTTCAACCCTCATATCCTTTTGAAGTAGTTTGACCTTCGTCCTCCTTTGAACACTTTGATGGCATTAATCCTCCTGATCTTTCACTTACAAACTCAAACCTCTAAAAGGGTTCCTGCTCGCACTCTTTGCGGCAGACTTTCAAATACTTCTAAGTATTTGCTTCTTTTGACTCTGTGCACTTCCTGCAACAGCAGTCCCTCAACTCTCCCCTGGGTTGATAAGTTCTAAGCTTTCAACCAGCCTGCACACACCTTAAACGAATTCTATGTTTCACTTGCACTTCTGTTGAAATGAGAACAATGGTATCCCTCTTGAGTTTTCAGAGATAAACTATGAACCTTCGTCAACGCACTCCTTGCAGGAAATCTCACTCAGGAAGAGAAACAATTGAAACTCATTCTCTTTCTCTCTTAGACTTCAAACATCCAACATGAAATCATACATACTCACAATATTAAAGCAAATGCATAACAGAGAGAATAAAACAACTATCAGCATACCATTCAACATGTATAAACAAAAAACATCATAACATCATGAGTCTAATTCAAAGCTTCATATATTAATTAAAAGCTTCTGTACATGGACTTTTCTATAGCTCTCTCTCTGCAACTCTCTTCTTATATATTCTCTATGCTTATGATAATGTTACAATAATACAAGAATGAGGGTGTCTATATCCGTTTTCCCTCCTACTCTCTAAACTATCTAATCTATTAATTCAAACCTACCTACTTTCATTAACTATGCATAAATGCCTTAATGTTTTACAGATGAGAGAAATCACTCATGATCTGTTTACAACCTCCAAGATATAAATGCAAGTACGTCACCTTCCTAACTATTACATTAATATCTTCTCCCTTAAACTTTCGAAACATTTCAAAACATGAAAAATGTGTGTTGCGCTTTCCAGCTGTCCTTTGCCTTCACGCTCGCTTGACTGCTTACAATGCTCCTGCATCATACTCCCTCGCTTGAAAATTTTCATGAACTCCTGTTCATGAGCTCTTGCATGGTTTTTCCATGCTTCTGAATTTTTACTTCATCTTCCCAACTGACATCTTCAACTAGATGTCCTTTCCACTTGACCAAGTATTCAAAATACTCTTTTCTTCTGGTCTTCCTGTTGACTCTCTTGTCAATTATTCTTTCCATCTGTGGTTTTTCAGATACAGACATTTGTTTAGTCCAGTGAACCTCTGTCTGTTCATCCTCTGTTCCTATTTCTTCAACTCTGTAAGGGTACAAATCCACAACATTGAATATCAATGAGATTTCGATCCCATCGGGTAATTCAATCTCATATGCGTTTTCCCCAAATTTCTTAATGATCTTGCATGGTCCAATATTTTTCATCTTTAGTTTGTTATATGTTCCCCTTGGGAACCTTTCTTTCCTCAAATGTGCAAGAACTAGATCACCAACTTCAAATTGAATTTCTCGCCTGTGTTGATCTGCTCTGCATTTATACTCCTGGCTTGAACTCTGCAATCTCTCTTTAACTCGGTTGTGAAGCTCTTTCATTGCTCCTGCAAAGTCTTCTACACTAGCACTTCTGAATTCAGCTTGTTCTGAATCTTTTAATTCAGAAACTCCCCTAGATTTCATTCCATATACAATTTGGAATGGACTCTGCCCTGTGCTTCTGTTGATCGAATCATTATAAGAAAATTCTTCCTATGGTAGAATATGATCCCACTGACTGTGGTGTTTAGTCACTAGGCTCCTCATCAAATCTCCCAAGCTTCTGTTCACAACTTATGTCTGCCCATCCGTCTGAGGATGATACATTGAGCTAAAAGACAAACTTGTCCCCAGCTTCTTCCATAAAGTCCTCCATAAATGTCCCATGAACTTAGTATCTCGATCAGAAACTATACTCCTTGGAAAGCCATGAAGTCTAACGACCTCTTTGAAAAACAGGTTTGCAATATGAGTTGTGTCACTGGTTTTCTAGCATGGTATGAAATGTGCCATCTTGGAAAATCTGTCTACTACCACAAAGATCGAATCACATCCTCTTTGTGTTCTTGGCAGTCCCAATATAAAATCCATGCTCACTGCATCCCACGACCTTTCTGGTATGGGTAATGGTTGGTGTAATCCTGTGTTCTTCCTTTTCCCTTTTGTGTGCTGACAATTTTTTCATCTGTCCACAAATTTCTTGACATCTTCCCTCATCCCTGGCCAAAAATATGAGCCATTCAATTTTGAGAACGTCTTGTCATGACCGAAGTGTCCAACCAATCCTCCACCGTGTTTTTCCTTCAACAGATTCTCCCTCATGGAGCATTTTGGAATACATAGCTGATTGCCCCTGAATAATAATCCATCCTGAATCATATATTCAATCCATTGGGTTATGTCCCTGAGAATTTGATTCTCAGACGGCTCATATGCTTCCTTAAAATATGGGTCATCCTTATACATTTCTTTGAGGTTATCAAAACCCAAAGTTTTGACTCTGAATTCCTGCATCAGCAAACATTTCCTGCTCAAAGCATCAACAACTTTGTTAGCAGTTCCAGAAATATGCTTAATCACAAAAGTAAAATTCTGCATGAATTCAACCCATTTAGCATGCTTTTGGTTCAACTTGTCCTGCTGAGTCACGAATTGTAAAGCATGATTGTCACTGTACAAAAAAAACTCTTTAGGAACCAAATAGTGTCTCGACTTCTTCAGTGCTTGTATGATAACATAGAATTCCTTTTCATATGTTGAGTATTTAATCTTCGCTTCATTCAATTTCTCCCTGAAGTATGCAATCAGTCTATCATCTTGGCTCAAGACTGCTCCAATTGCAAATCCACTCGCATCACACTTGACCTGGAATGTCTTGCTAAAATCTAGCAAAACCAAAATCGGTTACTCAGTGATTTTCTTCTTCAGTAGATTGAAACTTTTCTCTGCTTCCTCTGTCAAATGAAAATATTTGTGTCTTTTCTTTACCGTATCCATCATCGGTGCGCTAATCCCACTGAAATTTCGGATGAATTTCCTGTAGAAACTAGCTAAACCATGGAAGCTTCGAACTTCAAACACACTTTTCGGTGATGGCCAATTCTTGATCGCTTCTACCTTATCCGGATCCATTTTCAACTCATTTGCAGAGATAACAAAACCCAAATAAATGAGTTTCGTCCTCATAAATGATGATTTCTTCATGTTTATCAACAACTTCTCTTGCTGTAATCTCCTCATTACTGTAGCAATGACGAATTTCCCTATGAACTCCTTCAGGACTTCATTCATCAATCTCATGAAAGTACTAGGTGCATTTGTTAAGCCAAATGGCATAACAAGCCATTCATACAACCCTTCATTCATCTTGAATGTTGTCTTCCATTCATCACCTTCTCTCATGTGAATTTGATGATATCCGCTTTTCAAATCAATATTTGAAAAGAATCTTGCTCCACTCGAGCAATCCATCAAATCATCCATCCTTGGCAATGGAAATCTATATCTGATGGTAATCTTATTGATCGCTCTTGAATCTGTACACATCCTCCAGCCTCCATCTTTCTTTGGGCTGAGCACTGTCGGAACAACGCATGGATTCAAGCTCTCTCTAATCAATCCTTTGTCCATTAAATCCCGGACTTGTCTCTTGACTTCTTCATTCTCCTGCGGCGTCAATCTGTACGTTGCTTTGTTTGGTAAATTGGCTCCAGGTATAAGATCAATGTGATGAATTATTCTTCTGATCAATGGCAATGAACGAGGTAGTTCGTCCACTACTATATCAATGAACTCTTCTAGCAACTTCTGTATTTCCTCTGGTAAATCATCCACTCTTCTACTAGTCAAAACAATTCTAGGCTTCCTGACCACAAAAAATTGTGTGTCTTCCTTCTTCTTAACCTCATTAAGAAGTTCCTTCCCACTCATGAGAAGTATAGTGTTGCTTGTCTTTGTTTTCACTTCTTTATCCTTAATCAACAACAACATGTGCATCCTCCCATTCTTCTCCAGGGTGTATGTGTTCTTTCTCATTATGAACCACATTCCTGTCATATTGCCATGGTCTACCCAGCAATAGATGACAAACATCCATGGGAATGAAATTACATAATATCTCATCCTTATATCCTACTATTTTAAATTCAACTAAACATTGTTTAATGACATTTACCTGATGTCCTTTTTGTAGCCATGAAACTATGTATGGGCTTGGATGTATGATAGTCTCCAGCTCCAACTTTTCTACCATCTCTGTAGAAACAAGATTGTTTGTGCTACCACTATCCACGATAACCTTGCATACCCTATCTTTTGTTTTGCAAGCAGTCTGAAACAGACTATTCCTTTGGGCTGGATTCTTTGCCTCTTTCTCTGGCGTTAAGAGAAATTTCCTCATCATCAAGGATCTTCCACCCTCAGCATCTTCTACCTCAACATTCCATCCTTGTGCTTCGGCAATGTGAGTTTCACCACCTTCTTTCTTTCTGTCTGGACACTCATAAGATTTATGTTTGTTTTTCCCATAGACAAAACATTTTACTTCACCTCCTCGGCCTCTTCCTCTTCCTCTAACTCGAGGAAAAGTATTTCTATCGGCATACTTCCCTCTCTGTGAGCTTCCTCCTCTCTCATGTTGAGTTTGAGGTTTCTTCCCCTCTTTTTGAGGTTTTTGAGTTCTGTCTTGAGCAATTGTTTTGCCTCTGGCTTGACTTCTACCTCGGCCTCTTTGACCTTTCTTTCTGCTCATCTTTTCTTCAGCTTTCAAATCCATCTGATAAGCATCTTCTACAGTTCGAATGATCATCATTCTCATCTCATCTTGGATGTCATATCTCAGACCATTCATGTACCTGGCAACCTTTTCATCATCGCTTTCTCGATGACCTGCTCTGATGTTTATCTTGTAGAACTCCTCAGTGTATTCTTTCACTGACATCAACTTTTGTCTCAAATTCTGCATCCTCTGAAACAGAGTAATTTGATAGTCCTTGGGTATGAATTTGGCTTTCATATTCGCAACCATTCTATCCCAGCTCTTGATTTTCTGCTTGCCTTTATAGCGTCTGTCATCCTGCAGTTCATCCTACCATAATGTTGCATGCCCTTTAAGTCTGGTGACAACATGTTTGACCTTCCTATCTTCCTCGACATCCTCATAGTCGAATCATTTGTCCAGAGCTCTAATCCAGTCTAGAAGCTCTTCAACATCCAGGTTTCCCTCATACATGGGAATCTCCATTTTTTCTATGGCACCTATCCTTGCAACAACCCTGAATAGGCGTTCATCCGAAACATCTTCGATTGCAACTTCTTCTCCACATCCAGCTTCATTTTCACTGTCAGACTCACTGATATCCCTAGTGTCGATTGTGCGCCTCTGTGTTGTTTCCATGGCATCAAGACTGGCACGTAATTCGCACATTTCCCTTTCCACTGCTGGATCAGGCATTGGTCCGTCTCTTCTTCTCGACGGCATGGCTAAGAAATATTATTCCTTCGTCTACTACAGAAAGAAAAGAACCTTTTATGTGCTCTGATACCACAACTGACACAGACCCCCGAACCCTCGGGTCGAGGTCCGCTCATAGGATCGTTCAAATGTCCTTGAGAAAAAGTAGCTCTTTTGGATCCCTATCGGAACCTCCAACAAATCGATCCATGGTTCTTATGAATTGAGCTTGCGTGAATAAACACCAGGCGCCAACCCAAATCTCCTTGACCACAACAAAGTCACGCCCTTCCTAATTCAGGCTTTTGGGTTTTTCAATATCGTTCTTTCCGTTGTCGAGTTTCCAGCTCATGAACCCGCCGAAACCCAAAATACCAATTCACCGAAATAACTTCGGCAAAGGCTAATTTCTCACAGAACCTTCCGTCGATTCGGAATTTCAGACTTCGCGACTTCAAGAATCCTGATGCGAGACTTCTGACTCTCCAACCTACAAAACCCTGAAGCAGTCAACAAGGTTTGACTTCGTCTATTTGATGAGGACACACCACCTGTCCACTCAAATGCTTCCTATCTCTGACGTAGACTCCTGCCACCTGTCACTCTTCCTGGCTTTCAGGACTCTCGCTCCCAAAGCACTGCCTCCTCCATTTCCCGACACCTGAAGTGCCGAAATCCCAAAACTCCACACCAATTTCTATCACAACTCGCGACTTCGGGACTTTCGTTCCACTGCGCTCAACTCCTTGTTGTCAGGATCCCTGAAATGACGAAATGATTTGACAGCTTGTGCAAAACACGATCAACGGTCCACGTTGATTCTGGATCCTAGAGTGATGAGTTCGCCTGCCTCTAACCACCCTGCAACTTCTTTGGATCCTACGCTCCTCGCTGTTTCATGAATTCTCCACAGAGAATTTCAACCGCTCACTGCTCCTGGACAACTTCTGCGAAATAAACCAAGGTTCTTCCTTATGAACTTTACTTCTGCTGGATGACTTCAACCCTCGTCTCCCTTTGAAGTAGTTCGGCCTTCGTCCTCCTTTGAACACTTCGACGACGTTAATCCTCCTGAGATTTCACTTACAAACTCAAACCTCCAAAAGGGTTCCTGCTCGCACTCTTTGTGGCGGACTTTCAAATACTTCTAAGTATTTTCTTCTTTCGACTTTGTGCACTTCTTGCAACAACAGTCCCTCAACTCTCCCCTGGGTTGATAAGTTATGAGATTTCAACTAGCCTGCGCACACCTTGCACGGCTTCTATGTTTCACTTTCACTTCTGTTGAAATGAGAACAACGGTATCCCTCCTGAGATTTCAGAGATAAACTCTAAACCTTCGTCAACGCACTCCTTACGGACGTTTCGCTGCACTCCTTGCAGGAAATATCACTCAGGAAGAGAAACAATTGAAACTCATTCTCTTTCTCTCTCAGACTTCAAACATCCAACATGAAATCATACATACTCACAGTATTAAAGCAAATGCATAACAAAGAGAATAAAACAACTATCAGCATACCATTCAGCATGTACACACAGAAAACATCATAACATCATGAGTCTGATTCAAAGCTTCATATATTAATTCAAAGCTTCTGTACATGGACTTTTCTACAGCTCTCTCTTTGCAGCTCTCTTCTTCTATCTTCTCTATGCTTATGATAATGTTACAATAATACAAGAATGAGGGTGTCTATATCCGTTTTCCCTCCTACTCTCTAAACTGTCTAATCTATTAATTCAAACCTACCTACTTTCATTAACTATGCATAAATGCCTTAATGTTTTACGGATGAGAGCAATCGCTCATGATCTGTTTACAGCCTCCAAGATATAAATGCAAGTATGTCACCTTTCTAACTATTACATTAATATCCGCTCCCTTAAACTTTTGAAACATTTCAAAACATGAAAAATGCGTGTTGCGCTTTCCAGCTGTCCTTTGCCTTCACGCTCGCTTGACTGCTTACGATGCTCCTACATCACATTGTTAATTGATAAACTTTTATTAGTAAATACACTTGGAGTTTCCATCATTTGTACTCCAACATCCTTGTATGAATTTTCTTCAACTAGATTGGCATCTTCTTGAGCTGTGATGTGGATTGGATCTGTATTTGTTCCTTGTTCCACAACTTCGATTTTTAAACCTTAGAATTTTGATGCTTCTTCTTCGATTTGGTATAACTTGTTTTCCAATGACTTATCATTTTTAAGCTTCTTAATTTGCTTAAGCAAGTTTCGATTATGATTTTTTAGACGTGAGTTTTCTTCCTTATTTGATTTGTCAAATTTGTTCATGTCTTCCTTCTCAGATTCTTCCGCTTTCATCCTTCTAATTTGTTCAAATAATATTTGATTAAGGTATTTCAAACGAGAAGTTTCTTCATCTTTTTCTGATCATTTCTTCCTTGGATCTTGATTTCCTTATTCCAACTTTTGAATGCATTATTTTGTATCCTTTGACTTTTTTATCTGATTAAGGAACTTTTCACTATGTTCTTTTAAATGCAAAATTTCCTGATCTTTTTATATTACTTCCTTCTAATACATGTCCTCGAGATCATTCTATTTATGTTGTGAAATCTTCTCATTTTGCTGAAGTTTGGTTATTTTTTCTTCTTGTTTCATGCATCTGTATTCTAACTTTTTAATTTGTGATTCTATTCGTGTGTCATTTTGAAATTCTATAAAGGGAATTTTTTGTGACACTTTGCACAAACAAAATTTTGATTTTGGAACGATTCTACATAGTTATAATACTCCTTTGCACAAAAAGGACATTTCGCTAAAAAAACCAGAATTTTATGGAATTCATGATTTCAAGTTTCGTATAATCAGTGAATGCATAGGTCCCGCTAATTAATGTGTTTTGATTTTCTTCTTAAAACTTTAAATTAAACTTCTTCTTTTCAACTCTCATGAATCACTGGTTCTCCTCTTTAATAATAAATCTCTGACTTTGATTAGAACCCTTTTAAATATCCCTTTTTTAGTCTTATATAACATATATAATTTTCTATAAATATCTCCATTTTTTCTTCGAATTTATTATATATATATATATATATATATATATATATATATATATATATATATATATACAATTTTAGTTACAACCTTATATATAATGAAATATAATTAAAAAGTTTCAGTTTTCTTTTTCTTTTCCCACTATTATTAAAATGTTTATAACACTTTATAACTTTTTATCTTCACTTTTATAATACTTTATAAAAGTATCTTATATTCGTTTTTATTCACTTTTTCAAGATATCTTAGTATTAACTTGATACTTTATTAATAACTTTTTCATAAACTTGCACTTAGGGATGGAAATAAAAAGTTAATATATTTCCACCTTATGCTCTTTTGTTTTGTATTTTTTTTTAAATGGAGCCTTAAAATTGATCATTTAATTCACTTTCAACCCACATGACCCTTGGTTTTATTATTTCAGAGCGTCACTATTAATGATTATTATGGGAACTTATTGATTTATGTTTTGGGAAGTGATCAAATTATCTTATTAGTTCCTGTCAAAAGTTTGGGATTATAACAATGAGTTCATCATTTATCAAGTATTATTTTTTTTATTTTTTATTTTTTATTTTCCTAAGTTTAATATAACAATTTATATTTTTTTAATTAAATAATAAAATTAATATTGTTTATCTGTATTCCTATTGGATATAAACTTGAAAGTCTTATCTCAAATGTATGTGACATCAGTTTATTGTATATTTAAAAAATTAAACATGAAAATTAAATAGTTTGTCAGTTTCATATGATACTTTCAACAGATAGATTGGATAACCGCTAATTTAATTATCATGATGTAGAATCTGCGGAGGGTGGAGTACATTAAACTTTAATTTAATGGAACTAGTTTCCCTGTTGTAAGTTTTAACATAAATGAATATGGAAAAGAGGGCTCGGCAGGGCCAGATCTTAAATCGAAGCACACAGTTCAGTCAGCCAGATTTTAAGTAGTTTAATACTAATTCTAGGCGAATTTAGATTTTAGTCATATTTTCGAATCAAAATGGTCATGTAATATTGATCAAAGAAAAATTTGAAAAGATGGAGAGCTTGCTAGGTATTGAAAAATAGTCCAATTATTTTATTTATTTATTTATATTTTTGTTTATTTATTTACAAAAGAGCAAAATTGATTTATTTATATTTCTGTTTATTTATTTATATTTCTGCAGGGACTGTAACCTTGTTTAGACTAAACACAGACACTGATTAGATTTGTAGCGTATGGTTTAAATAACGAATGGATTAGACTGTAATGTGAACCGATTTGATTTTGAATATAACCCAAGTCAACAGTGGCAATGGTATGGATGTGTACCGTGTACAAGTAATAATAAATTTTTAATTCATGAACGGTAAAGACATGTACAACGTTAATTTTCATGTGGATGATTGTATGGATGGATAACGTATATCCTCACGGACAATTTCAAGGATCCGTCATATGCAGGCCTGGAATTTGACGGGCTGTAGCCCGTCTTTTACCTCTCAGCCCGTATTTGACACTGGCTAATAAAACTCACACGTCATCATTGACTGGCATTAGAATTATCTACCTGTAAGTTTGACGTGTGACCTCCTCCAATGTTCGTCAAAAACTCTAGTGGGTATACGGATATTATATGACATAGGGCTAGGTAGTAGGGCCTAGAGGCTAGGAGTCACGACGTGGAAGCTGGATTAGGTGGAACCGTAGAAATAGTTGTGTATAATTAAAGCTCCGCACTTGCGAGTCACCACAATAAACACTAACCCTAATCAGGCTGAATCCTGAGGGTAGCTAGTAGCTACTAGCGCAGGTTGCAGGCTTGTAGCTCTTAATTTCGAAGTACTCCAGTCTCCTACTACCTACTACCTAGTCTCCTGTTTAATTGATTATTGGAATTTGGAGTCTGGATCCATCTTCGTCGTTCTGAGGCTGGAGCCTGGAGTTCGTGCTCCTCCTCTCGTCACAACATTTCTTTCCCGCACCCACCAGCACCAGGGTGAACGTTTTATGGGTTTATAGTTTGTTGGGGTGGTCGCTGAGGGAAACCCATTCTCCCGACTCGGGGTTCTCACATGGTAGTTTTGTCCTCTTCAAAAGTAGTGGCCATTGTGTTGGTGGACCAATCCATCTTCGTCGTTCGGACGCTGGAGCCTGGAGCGTTCGAACTTCTGGAACGTTTTATGGGTTTATAGTTTGTTGGGGGCGGTCGCTGAGGGAAACCCATTCTCCCGAGTCACGGGGAAGGAAATTCCAGGCCTACTTGACGGGGTTTCTGTATGTTCGTTGACTTAGCTATTTATATTTATGTTCGGTTAAAACCATGGCCAGATTTATATTTTTCACCTTCCAAGTTCATAACCATTTATATTTATGCCTGGGTTGTCGTTAACTTGTAATATTCTCGAGGCGGTAGGTCGTTGAAGTGTCTCAGGCTTTCCAATATAATAGATCGCACACGCGCTCTCATGATTATGTCTTCCCAGGTAATTAGTTATGACTATTCCCTTATCATGCGCGTCACGTTCCACCGTTTTCTTGACATCACAGTTTCTATCCGAGCATCTATAATAGTTCCTGCAAACAAACAATTGAGTACGCAGTCAGGACATGGCAAGAAAATTAGCGGCACTTCAATCTCAAATATGGTCTTCTAATCCCAATAGTATCCCACAGATGCCAACTTGGGAGGGTCCTAAATCCCGATGTTGAATTTCTGCAACTTAAGCAGCCCCGTGTAAGAATCGCTAGCATGCAGAGACCGAGAGCCTTTGACTTCTAGGGTGCCCTCTGACTTCTAAAATGACAAACACCACCTGACCTGCCTTCCTTTAGGTCCCGTCCGAAACCCTTTATATCTCTATAGATTGAGACCTTTGAATTATATTGAGCTATTTGGAATCATGAGTATTCTTACTGGTGGGGGGCATGCCCACTAACCCCAAAATATGTCTGGGCCCCATATTTCTAAACGTTAATTCACTGAATTGAATGAATAAAGAAATTATCCCATTTCGGTAACTAGAGATACTGGTCCTTCCCACTTCGATGATTAGTTGGCTTTCACTATCTCAAAGGAACAGAACAAAGGTAACTAAACCATGCCTAAAGACTTTAGCCATATTGAGTCGAATTGATCTATCTATAGCCGTATCTAAATCAAGTATGGACATAAAGTAAATAGACTAATAAGAATAGTGGTCATGGCGTTAACCAAAGTGGGAACCTATGGTCAAAGTTAAACATGCTATGAAATAGGACAAAAGATCCGGCAAAGAACCGAGCGGACTGCCACCGATCGGAACCTCTCGGATTACCGCGACGAGACTTTGACTTAGCTACTAGTTCTTGTTCCCTATGCTCATTGTTTAAGCATCTACGCATCTACGAGCGGAAGTAGTGCAGAAGTACTACCTACAAAAAATAGCCGACCGTTGGCCTTTAGTACCCCTTTAGCGTGTGCTCAAGCAGCCCGGGGTCACCCCAGAGCACAGGCAGGTTGGCCTGATTCTCTTCCTTCTCTTCTTAGGAGTCCTGTTAAAACAATATAACCATTACAATAATTCACTAAAGAAACAAGGTGTTCTATAGGCCTACTTACATTTTAAAAAGATTCATTATATATGTATAAATCAATTGAAACTGGATCTATAAAATGCCGAAATAATTTTTTATTTTTTCTGCGTCTGGGAAGGTTTGAACCTTCCAAACTAGCAAATACTTACATTGTCTCCTGAGGATGGGTTTGGATCACAATAGAATTGTGATCCAGATGAAGCCCCCTGGATGCATGGTGGATTATTGGGAAAATAATCTGCATATTATCGTCTGATACTTGGTCTGGTCTTGACAATAATAAAGTTGTAAGCCTGATCATCCACATTCTCATTCTTGCCTCCTGCAACAGTTGGTCTTGTTCCTTCCTGAAAACCTTAAAGGTGGCTTGGAAATGGCCAATTGTCAGATCAAGATTAACCATTGCAATTACCTCAGCAGTCCTCCCCCAAACTCGCAAAACCTATTACAGTGGGGGTGCCCGACGTATTACACCTGTTGCAGCGTCAATCAAAACAAACTGACTTGAAATGTGAAGAGCTATAAAAAAAACAAGAAGTCGTCTTGACTTGGAATTCCTCAAAGGATTCCAGGCGATTACTCCCCACTCTCCCCGATCTCGCTATCCCTCACCACCTCTCCTTTCTCCTCCTCTCCCCTTCCATGGCTTGAGGTGGCTCCAATCGGTGTGGCCATAGAAGGCATAATCGCAGGCCGAGCATGACGGTCTCGTCGAAGGCTGAGGATGCAGCAACGAATTACATGGTCCACACACCACCGAAGATCAAAGACGAAATTGATTTAGCAAAGATAATTCCCCAAGCACAGAATCCATTGCAACTATAGTCTTCCTCTTCATCCTCCCCCTGCCCAACGCTCGCCTGTGCAAGAAAATCCTCCATCGCCGCGGTGAGTAGTAGCGAGAGGCAGTGAGAAGGTGCATGCAGACAGATTGCCACGGGGACAGTGATCTATTGCAACGAGCATTTCCTTCGAAGATGACGATTCCCGATAATCACATTTCCCGAGTTACAAACAAACATTGTCGAGTGAATTCTTGGTATATGTTTTTTGGAAGCATATGTTTAAGTTTTTTTTCAACATATTTAGTTAATAATAAATTTTAATTTAAATATTGATAGTCATAAATTTTAATAGGTATTGATTCTTATGTTTATGATTTTTTTAACTATAGAAAATATTTTTTTTATTTTTTATAGACAAGTATAAGTGTATATGTTGTTTGGAAGCATATGTTTAAGTTTTTTTCAACATATTTAGTTAATAATAAATTTTAATTTAGATATTGATAGTCATAAATTTTAATAGGTATTGATTCTTATGTTTAAAATTTTTTTAATTATAGAAAATATTTTTATTTTTTTTATAAACAAGTATAAGTGAATATATGGTTTTCTTTGGGACATGAGTGAGTTGACTTTTGGGTTTCACCTATTTCTTTTATATAGGTGGATACACTCACAAATGTCTCAAAAGAGAAAAATGCAAG
>ML779908.1:402656-415642 GCA_009831015.1 Picea engelmannii | reverse complement strand
CGAATGCCACATTTAGAGATATACTCAATTTTGAAGTCACCTTGAGGATGAAGGTGTTGCATTTGAAATGTTTCTTTTGTAAAATATGAAGATGAAGGTGTTGCATTTAAGATATTTCTTTTGTAAAATCTCATTGGAGTGATAACTCTTTAAAAGAAAATTAATAATAATGTTGATTTAATTATTAATGTTTTTGTTGAGTGTGTTTTGGGTTATTTTTTTATTATAGAAAATTGTATGCTCAGCATGAAAATTTATGATGATAAAATTAACATATAACATAAAAAAAATTGACACTTATAAATCTACATAAAACGTAAAATGACAAGTATGAAAAACAAACACCTGTCATCAAATTTGCACTTAACAGGTAAAGTAAATTTAAAATTCCAGACCTGGTCATATGAACACCAAGATTATTTTTTACCCAAGTCACCATATATATAAATAAGGCAAAGAGTATCCACCATGTAACAGACCAATTTTTGGTTGGTTTTTGCATGGTCGAATGATTAAATATATGATCCATCAAACCAATCATTGGTTGGTTGCTGCATGGTCGAATGATTAAATATATGATCCATCATGGCGTGGCATGCCATGATCTATCCACCATGTGTCCATCATGTAACTGCACTGACTATCGACGACTTAACGTGTTGGACGACCTCCCTGTGACCCTGTTCCATGGAACGTCCTCTTATAGTAATTAACTGCAACTGCAGGTTGGTGAAAGGATGGACGAGTGCGCTATAACCAAATTCAAATTTCGTGTACCACATACGATATGGAGTGATGACCAATACAGCGCATTAATGCCATGATGGTTTGAATTTTAAATTGAGTAAAGGCGCCAAGGATCGATGCCCATTCAAATTTGGATTTTGAATTTGCAAACTCGCCCACTCTATGTTTTGTTTTATTGTAAATTTTGAAGCAAAAAACTGGGCGTTGCAGAGAGATAACCGCCTTCACACTCGAGTCTGATAGTTAGAATGACATAGCAGATGGAATTTTACTGAGGATGTAGACATAGCGGGTGGGCCATGTTTTAGTCGGTACAACGGCCATGGGGAATGTGTGTTGTTTACTCACTATCCCCAGATTTGGGAATCGTCAAATGAGTATTCGAAGGTTGTATTAATGGGAACAATGCAGATATAGCGAAAGCGTATGCAGAACAATCGCAGAAGGGTCTGTGCCAATTCTTTGGTGCTTAAGATGATGAAATAGCAAGTGGAGGCATCATGTTGTTATGCGCAATCAGTCGCCCCAATTCAGCGCCAAGTGAGCGCAGACCAATCTTTATGGAGGAAAATAAAGCTATGAAAGCAGGGACCAATCTCTTTTGCTTACACAGTTGGGTTAGAAAGATTGTAATATCTGTGCAGAGGATTCATAGTTTATCTAAAGCTCATAGCGAGGGGAGCCTTGAACTCTATATATTTATAAATGGAAAATACAATTAGCCCTTCTTATTAGCGTTTATTTGAAAATTTTGAATGCTTGTGAAAATATCATATAGCTAATAACTTGAAACATGAAATTGTTTAATGTTCTTAATCAAAGAAGCATATGAAATTGAAAAACAACATTTACAAAAACCTAATGATATTAATTAGGGTTTCAACTACTCTTTTATAACATAGTTATAAAGTATTACTCATAACATTGTTATAAAGTATTTATATGAGTTAAAACTTTTGACTTTCTACTATTGTATCATGGCACTTGAAAATTGAGCTTAGATCCAAATACCACATACACACTATATTCAAAACCAAACCATAACTTCATTCAGAATTTAATTTTGTGTCATGTTCCTTTAAGCACAATAAATTATAATAGACATTATATTTATAGTTACAAGTTTTTATTGTTATTAATTATTCAACTATAATATTATATTAATGCCTTGATACTTAGTTTAATGGTGCTATCTATTATGGGTGATGATATCATCCACTAAAATTCAATTTTTTTTAGAGATATATTTTGTTATTAGTGTATTATCTTGATTATGTAAGAATATGTTTTTTCTTTAAAAAGTATAATATTATATCAATGTCACTATTATATTGATTTGATACTTGATTTGATACTTAGTTTAATGGTGCTATTCATCATGGGTGATGATATCATCCATTAAAATTCAAATTTTTTAGACATATATTTTGTTATTCGTGTGTTATCTTGATTATGCAAGAATATATTCTTTCTTTAAAAAGTTGCAAGTAGTAGAGGGTATTTATTCTTGCATTTATTGAGATTTACATCTAAATCCATCCATAATAACAAATATGAGCATAATCACAAGAATGAGCATCAACACAAATACAAGCTACTCATGATGAGCAACATGTTGCTAGAGAATTTTACCTTAACTAAGGAATAACATATTAACTCTAGGAGCCGGTATTGCTCAATATAGTGTCAAAGTGTAAGATCATGAATATAGAATAAAACTAATATTATTAATGACCAAAATTAATGTATCTATCAACAAGGCATTATTTTCATATTTCATTATTTTTATACCAATTATCAAAGTTGTGCAAAGCATATAAGAGTTGTGTCATGTCACCACACTTAATAAAAATAGAAATAAAAAAAGGTATTCAAAATGTCACAAAAAATGAATATTTAAGATATTTAGTAAAAATAGAGTTTTTGAAATACAATAGTGTGTTGGGAGGGGAATTCAATAATGAGATTATAAGAAGTGTTTAGTGAAACTAGGAGCATTTTTTAATATTATACAAATACATATGCTATGTTATAGGTTCACTAAGTGAATCGACTATAGTTGGAACAAAAAACAAGAATTTGCACCTTATTCTCATGATATAGAATGTTATGATAAAACCTATTTGTTGAGTACATTGGGAAAACTAACAACCATGGGAAAGTGACATTAGCTTAAAATAATATGTTAGGAAAAAAATCATTCAACATTTCTTTTTAGTTGAGTATCATAAAATATTCCATTAACTAGTAATATAGATTTATGTGTTGTGGAGTTCTTTATAAGAGATGTTGTGCCTATAGATATATATCTTTGCATGACTTAACATTTATGCTTGATCGTTCTAGGAGTATTGTTGACTCTATATTGTAAAAATTATGCTTATTGGAATTCAAATTTCCATATTGTTTTCACATACTTTTATACTATTGTTACTTTGTAGGTGAGTTTGAGTGTAGTGAAGACTTATCCATTTTTAATATTTGATTTCTACATAGAGACTTGGTTCTCAAAATCTCCCTTCCTTAAAAATAGAAATTTTCTACATAAGCCTACTACATTTAAATGTGTGCTATGATATATTCTATTTCAATTTTGTGACTAATTATGCAAATTTCATATCTCATTTGCTTTAAATGAATATTCTCATTGTCTCAAGTATAATGGATGGATCACAAGTATTCTCCTTTACAAATCAACATGTTAAATTGGTGATTTGTAATTGAAAATTGAAGAAACTAATTGTTTTGTCTATTGCGTGCATTTTTAAGTAGTTGTTTAGGAATGTCTTCCTACAGGGTTATATTCCAAACATGTGATGATATCTTTCTAAATAACTTTAGCTAGCAGTTGCATTTCATGAACATTGTTGGCATCTTCATTGCATTCATTAGATATTTTAGCTTTGCCTGTATTTACATTTGTTCAAAATATTGAGTTTCCTTGCTTCACTTCGTTCAATACAAACTATTTGAAATGATAGAAGAATATTGGAAAGTGAACTATTGAATACAATAATGAAAACAATCTAGTCATTTCTTAAGGTTCTCATATCCCAAAGAAACATATCAAAGTTGTTTTGAGTGTTGTTTCAATACATTATTTTTAAGGCCTTTTATTTATTTGTTGGTAGTGTAACTTTTTATTCTATTGGAAAAGAGATATTTTGATGTAAAGACAATTTCATTTTATGTAAAAATAAAAATAAAAAGATTATTATTAATTCATTATAATGTAGGAAATTCATCAAAGTTCCACATAATATTATTCTTTATATCACACTGTGAAACTTAGAAAATGGAAAGAAAAAAATGGAGTGAATAAAATTGGAGTTCTAGAGGGAATAGTTCCAGAGGAACTACGCCCTTTATAACTATGACTTGTGGAACTATGACCTGTGGAACTACGCCCTATGGAACTATGGCCTCTGGAACTATGACCCATGGAACTATGCCCTCTGGAACTACGACCTCTGGAACTATGCCCTCTGGAACTATGACCTCTGGAACTATGACCTCTGGAACTACGCCCTCTAGAACAATGCCCTTTGGAACTATGACCTTTGGAACTATGACCTGTGGAACTTTGATCTGTGGAACTGTGGAACTGTGAACTATGGAACTACGCACTCTATAACTATGACCTATGGAACTACACCCTCTGGAACTATGACCTCTGGAACTATGCCCTTTAGAACTATGACCTATGGAACTACACACTATGGAACTATGACCTCTAGAACTATGACCTCTAGAACTATGCCCTCTGGAACTATGACCTTTGGAACTATTACCTGTGGAACTTTGACCTATGGAACCATGGCCTCTGGAACTACACCCTCTTGAACTACACCCTCTCGAACTATGACCTTTGGAACTATGACCTGTGGAACTATGAACTATGGAACTGTGACCTGTGGAACTATGCCCTCTGGAGCTATGACTTGTGGAACTATGGCGTGTATGGAGGGAATCTTTATGCAATATGACTCTGGGCTTTTGGTATGGAGGGAAGCTTGTTTCGAAAGAACGAATCACCTCCAAAGATCTTTTCCAAGTTTTCTTCATTCTAATGAGCACCGTAAGAGTGATAGCAAATGCAGGAAGTATGAGCAGTGACATCGCTAAAGGATTTGATGTAGTCAAATCTGTATTTGGCATCCTAGATAGAGAGAGCCGCATAAACCCAGACAATGAGAGGGGTGAGAAAACAGATAATATAGAAGGAAACGTGGAGGTGAGAAACGTAGACTTCGCTTACCCAGCTCGTCCAGACATTATGATGTTCAAGAAATTTTTCTTGAGGATAAAAGCAGGCAAAAGCATGGCACTTGTAGGACAAAGAAGATCGGGAAAGTCGACCATCATTGGATTAATTGAAATATTCTATGACCCACTAAAAGGGTCGGTGATAATTGATGGTAGTGACATCAGGAATTTCAATCTGAGGAGTCTAAGAAAACACATAGTGTCATCTGTATATGCGCACTTCCATATATGCACACTTATGTGAATGTGCATATACAGACAAAAACCTTCGTAAATGCGCATATACAGAAGTTGACCACTTCCATAATGGCGTCTTATGTATATGTGTGCTTTGTATATGCGCATATACGGAAGCTGACCACTTCCATAATTGAGTCTTCCATATATGTACGATTTTGTATATGCACATAAATGAATGACACATAGAAATGCACCTATAAATGTGCATTTAGGGATGAAAAATTCCTTAAATGCACATATATGGAAGCATGCATATACGAAATATGCATTTGGATTACCGTAAATTTCTTTTGTATATGCACCTTCTATATATGTGTTGTTTGTATATGCAGCTTCTGTATATGCGCACTTCCGTATATACATATATACGGATGACGCATATACGGACAATGACTTCCATAAATGGGTGTATATGGACGACACATATATGGAAGCTTTCCACTTCCATAATGACATCTTCTGTATATGCACCTTTTGTATATGCGCGCTTCCGTATATGCACATATACGGATGACACATACAACGCATATATGGACGACGACTTCCTTAAGTGCACATATAAGGACTATGCATATACAGAAGCTGGCCACTTCCATAATGTCGTCTTCTGTATATGCACGCTTTCATATATGCGCATATACGAATGATGCATATAAATGCGCATTTACGGATGACAACTTCCTTAAATTCACATATATAGAGGCACACATATATGGAAGATGCATTTGGATTACCGTAAATTTCTTTTGTATATGCACCTTCTATATATGGGCATATACAGATGATGCATATACAGACAATGGCTTCCGTAAATGCGCATATACGGACGATGCATATACGGAATATGGTCACTTCCATAATGGCATCTTCCGTATATGCGCATATGCGGATGACAACTTCCGTAAATTCTTATATAAAGACTACGCATATACGAAAGTTGACCACTTCCATAATGGCGTCTTCCATATATGCGCATCTTCTGTATATGCACGCTTCTGTATATACAAATGTGAATATAGAGAAGCAACTTTTGTAAATGTGCATATACAAACAACACATATACGAAAGTTGGCCACTTCCATAATGACATCTTTCGTATAAGCGCATATACGGATGACGCATATAAATGTGCGTATAAATGTGCATTTACGGATGACAACTTCCTTAAATGCACATACATGGAAGCACACATATATGGAAGATGCATTTGGATTACCGTAAATTTCTTCTGTATATGAACCTTTCGTATATGCATCGTCCGTATATGCGCACTTTCGTATATGCATGCTTCCATATATGTGCATATACGAACGACACATATATGGACAACGTCTTCTGTAAATGCGCATATACATGTGATGCATATATGGAAGTTGGCCACTTCCATAATCGTGTCTTTCGTATATCCACTTTTCCGTATATGCACATATGCAGACGATGCATATAAATGCACATATAAATGTGCATTTACGGATGACAACTTCCTTAAATGCACATATCTGGAAGCACGCATATACGGAAGATGCATTTGGATTACTATAAATTTCTTCCATATATGCATCATGTGTATATGCACGCTTTCATATACGGATGATTCATATACGGACGACAGCTTCCGTAAATGCACATATACGAACGACGGATTCCATAAATGCACATATATGAACGACGCATATATAGAAGCTAGCCACATCCATAATGGCGTCTTCCATATATGTGTGCTTTCGTATATATGATGCATATAAATGCGCGTATAAATTTGCATTTATGGATGACAACTTCCTTAAATGCGCATATATGGAAGCACGCATATACATAAGATGCATTTGGATTGCCATAAATTTCTTTTGTATATGTGCATATACAAATGGCGACTTCTGTAAATCAACATATATGGAAAATGCATATACGGAAGATGGCCACTTCCACGAATGCACATATATGTGTCATAAATATATGCACCTTTTGTATATGCATACTTCTGTATATACAGACGACACATATAAGTACAACGACTTACGTAAATGCACATATATAGACGACACATATACAGAAGTTGGCCGCTTCCATAATGTCGTCTTCTGTATATGTGTGCTTCCATATATGCATGCTTTCGTATATGTGTGCTTCCATAAATGCACATTTAAGGAAGTTGTTGTGTAAATGCACATTTATATGCATCATCCATATATGCGCATATACGGAAGATGCCATTATGGAAGTGGTCAGATTCTATATATGCGCATATATAGAAGCATGCATATATGGAAGATTCCATTATGGAAGTGTTCTTATTGGATTCCAATCAATTTCAAAGGGTTGCAAACCTTTATTTTCTTCTAACAATAGTGTTGTTTTTTACAAGACTGACACCATTTCATCCTACCGATGTGATTTTTCCTGGGGCATGTATGACTAAGGATGTCATGGAAGATTTAAGGAGGTTTATTTATGACATGAAGGTCAATGCCCACACAGTAATATTTCATAAAGAAGATGGTGTCTTTTGGTGCAATTCATATGACAACCTTGATGTACATTGTTGTTTATTTTAATAAGCACATTGGAGCACCATGGGACATTTTATATACTTGTATTTTCCACCATTGGCCTTCCAAGTTTGATATGAGATGTTAGGAAGATGAAATGCACTTTCACCGAGGAAATTTCTCACAAAAATCTATAAAATTGATGGCCACTCTTTTTCCTCATAAAGTAGCCTCATAATTACTCTCCAATTTAACTCATAGTATCATTTTCTCTAATTGAATACTCATAGTTGAAGGAAGATATCAATTAATAATGTAGTCAATGTTCATTGTAAATATAGCATGGCCCAAACAAGGTTCATGATATCAACTCTTCTTCTTTACCTCAATCTCTACCCCACTATTGAAAATTCCATCACATATTATAACAAAAAATAATGTATAGGTGGCAATGGTCTTGTTCTTCCAAGCCAAATTATCTATGTAAACTACTTTAAACAAGTTCTCATGTGTTTCAATGGTGAAGTTAAACCTAGTAGGATATGTATACTTGCAAGATTTTTTCTTCATAAATGCCTTTACTATGTTCGATCGTCTATTACAATGTTTGATCATGATGGAATTTAATTTTCAACAATGAAACATCTAAGCACAGAGAATATGATGCCAAATGATTTTTGGGTTAGTGAACTAAGGTAATGAATCATGTTGTATACTTTATCAAGTGCAAGGGTTCTTATAGAGTTAAGCAATGACTTCAAGGTTCACTTTCTTTCTTTCCGTGGTGAATTTTGTAGTTAGTTGAGCAAAATTATGGAGAACATAGAAATTTTAAATTCCATTGACCTTGATGGGTTAGCTAAGAGGAAACTACCCTATCTAAAGTTGAGGTGGTGGTGATGGATCATGATTCTCTAATTCATTCCAAATCTAGAGGAGGCATAACAAATCATACCATCAATCCAAGTGTGTTAGAATGTTCAAATCAAATATGACAAGGCTACATATGAGTGATGACATTGAACCCACTATATCGATGAAAAACAACAAAACAACAAAACCAAACAAAAAAAGAGAGGACATATTTTCAAATAGTGAAACTAAAGGAAATATATTTTCAAGGATGGGATGGGAAAACCTCCCTGAGATGGAAGAATCTAGTTGTATCTATTGATTCTACTAAAATATCTAAATAATGAGGAGTGGAAAAGATTATTTGGTGAATATTACACATGGAATTCAATCATCTTTCCAAGTATCTTCAAAAAATCAACAAGGTCCAAATGAAACTAATATAAGTAAAAAGAATAATCCAAATTAGAAATATTATAAATGTGATTCTAAAAGGGGGGGAATTAGGGTGATGTATATAGTAGTTAAAATCCATTATATATATATGACCTCTGAAACTATGACCCCTAGAACTATGACCTCTGGAACTACACCCTCTGGAACTATAAACTTTGGAACTATGACCTCTGGAACTATGACCTCTGGAACTACCCCCTCTGGAACTATGCCCTCTTGAACTGCACCCTCTGGAACTATGACCTCTGGAACTTTGGCCTGTGGAATTACACCTGTTGTAACAGATATTAAATTCGACTATGTTGCCCGAAGTACGAATCGGTTCTCATTTATTCACATTAACAAGGGGTTGCTGGCATTGGGAATGTCAACAATGCATTGGGAGCATAGAGGATGCAAAAGAAGTGTCTGGATGAATGGGTTGCTGACCCTAAGGTCAAGTGTGTTCTTGTTGAGGGAATTTCATTGCAGTACTCATTGATAATGACTAGAACCCAAAGTGGGATCCAGCCGTGGTAGAAGATGTTGATTTGAGTGAAGTTGACATCATGCTGCAACCTCTGCAAACGGATGCTAATGAACTACAACTATGAAGGTTTCATTTCACACAGGTTGATATGGGGACACCGAATGTATAGTTTTTGGTAGCTCTTGATACTGGAAGTGATCTTTTTGGGTTCCTTGTGACTATACAATGTGCACCTACTTCTGCCTCAATATATGGTCTGGAACTCTCTGGTGTTTGGGGCATTTGATTATGCAGGATAGAGATCTAAGTGTGTACATCCCTGCCCTATTAAACCTGTGACGGATGAAAGATGAACTTGAGCTTACATCTGTGCAGGTATGGGAGTGTGTTTAGAACCTCTATTTTGGGATACCCAACGGTAATCTCAACGGATCCCGATGTCAACAAGTTTATTTTACACAACGATGATCGGCTTTTTGTTCCTCACTATCCGTCCCACTTCACACAGTTATTGGGGAAATGGAATATCTTTGCAGCTCGTGGAGATTTTCACAAGAGAATACGAGGAACTGTCTTGCGTTTCGTCAACATTTCGGTTGTCAAAGAAAAGCTTCTGTCAGAAATGCAAAATATCATAAATACCAGTTGGCCAGGTTGGAGAGGAAGAAGAACATGTCATCTAACCATTCGTATGACGACCTATTATCGTCCATTCTGAAAGATGAGGCAGAAAAAGAAGCTGCTGGCAAAATTGAATTTACAACAGAGAAAATCGTACATTTAATCGTGCTCTGTGTGTTTGCTGCCATTGAAACTACACCAAGGACAATGGAGGTGGTAGTGAAGCGTCTATCTGAAAATCCACATATCATTCCAGAACTCAGGGAAAAGCACAAAGCATTCAGACGGACCAAAGGAGACAATGAGAGTGTATCATGGGAGGATTATAAATCAATGGTGTTTACCAGAGGTGTGATCAAAGAGACGCTGAGATTCGGGAACCCACCTCTCAACAACTTACTGTTTAGAAAAGCTATCAAAATTGTGGAAGTGGAAGGATATACAATTCCCAAAGGATGGACGTGCATAGTATGTGATCAATTCACCAATATGGATAGCAAGTACTACAAAAACCCTCTTGTCTTCGATCCTCGGCGGTGGCAGGGAAAGGATACGAATCAAACACCCTTTATAGCGTTTGGAGGAGGCTCTAGGCTTTGTCTCAGATATGAGCTGGCTATGGCGCTTATTTCGTTTTTCTTGCATCATCTTGTCACACAATTCAAACGGGAATATATTCCCAATACCAAGTCAAAGTGGTTTGATTCACCCTTCACCTCAATCTGTTGATTGCCAAATTCATGTAGAGAATTGTTGATGCTGAAAATGGTTGGGTGAACACCGATACGCCTTTGTCCAATGCAAATTGGAATCATTGTTTGATACTCTAAACTTAAAGGTACAAGAAATTGAGTAAATGATGAACTCAAATTTGAAGTTATGAAGGAACGCGATTATTTTAAAACCAGCCCCGAGTATAGACACTTGGCAGGGCGAATGGGTTCAGAATATCTAGCTAAGATTCTTTCTAAGCGTTTAGAGGATGTGATCGAGGTGAGGATACCAAATATTTATTCTCTGACAAACAAGACAGCCGTTGAACCGAAAGCAAAGAAGAAATTAGGTCGGGAGAAGATAAACCACATGCGTTTTTTTATTTTCACGACCTATCATTGGGAAAAATGTAACGGCCATGTAGGTGGCCTTAGGAGGTATCGGGACGTTACCGTTCAGGTGAAAAAGAGGGGCAACAGTGCCGAAACGACCTCCGAATTGACGGTCACGCAGAATGAAGAAATGCACGCTTCTCACTTAGCTCAGGCCAAAAGGGTCTCTAGTTGGATAGACAGGAAAAAACATATTGTACGCTGGCGGTTGGAAGGAAGTTATCACTGTGTATGGGAGAAATGGAATTTCTACATTGGGTAACGTTGTGGCAAGTGTAGGAACTATGATTACTGTCAAGGCAACTACGACTCCTGAAGTTGGCCGAAGCGAGATGAGTGATACCTTAGCAAGCTTGACTTCGATAGATACACTAAGTTCGGTAGTCCATATGCATTCAGATGTTGGTCTTAAACTTATTTGGGAAGCTGAGGGTATTGGAATGTTGAGCGCCGGTTATGCCTAGAGAGCCACAGATTGGCTATTTTTTGTTTTGGATTCTGGTCTACTTGAAGCGGACGATGTTGGACAGGTTACTGCTGGTGACACTCCTTACACTTCAGCAAAGACATTTGAGGAGTTGAACCTTTCGCCCGAACTACTCAGAGGTCTGTACTCAGAGATGGGATTTGAGAAGCCAAGCAAGATCCAGGAAATAAGTCTTCCAATGATTCTTACTCCACCTTACCAAAATTTGATTGTTCAGGCTCATAATGGGTCTGGGAAGACTACTTGTTTTATTCTTGGTATGTTGAGCCGGGTTGATCCCAAGATTGTTGCACCGCAAGCACTTTGTGTGTGCCCAACAAGAGAACTAGCAATGTAGAATCAGGAAGTCCTGGTGAAAATGGGGAAGCATACAGGCATAACTTCAGTTTGTACTGTACCAACTGATGCTGGAAATTATGTCTCAACCTCAAGACGTGGACCAGTTAATGATCAAGTTGTGATTGGCATGCCAGGTGACCCTGGTTGTGAATTTTGATCATCCTGTTAAACATGCATCTCCTGACCCTGACTATGAAGTATACTTGCACCGAATTGGTCGAAGTGGGCATTTTGGTCGCAAAGGAGAAGCTGTTAATTTCATTGGCAATGACCGAGATGAGCGAATAATGAGCAAGATTGAAAGATATTTTGAGCGACAAGTGCTTGAGGTACCTTGGGATGGCGAAGATGCTTTTGAAGCTGTCTTGAAAGATGCAGGGCTTGCATAAGTACCACACCTTCATTGAGTGTTTAGGCAAAAATTTTGTTCATTACTGTAATTCAGCTTGTTTGCAAACAACTTTGGCATTTAAAGAAAATGATTTGCAATTGTTTGCAAATAAAATGCAAGTCATGTTGGGATGGGTTTGGTATTGGAGACCATATAATTCAGTTTAATCTGTTTCAGTTCTTGAGGCAATATTCAACCAAGCAGGCATCAGAGTGTTTGGATTTGTGTTCGACATAACATCTCTCCACATGATATTCGGTATTGAGTTGTCTTTGGCGTTATTTATCCTGGGCAAAACCATCAACACATTAGCATCTTAACTACATTCACGTTCCCTCTCTTTCAGAAATAGGACACTGTTTTCCATACATGTTATTATTTTGTTGGTTCAAGCAGCCTGCGGAGCATCTGGCTGACTCACCTGGCATTCGCACAATCCGGAGAAGGCGAATCATTTCATATTCCCAGAAAACGAAGGGTTTTATTTTAGAGTTTTATTAAACAAAGAGGGGGAGGTAACACA
>ML779908.1:385514-396134 GCA_009831015.1 Picea engelmannii | reverse complement strand
TTAAAAATTGTAGTGGAGTCACTTTTTTTTTCTTCAATAGAAAATGGCCAAAGGCCAGTTGTGGTCAGTTGATAGAGAAACTCTAAGAAATGGTTTTTTTCCAAAATCCAAATCAACGAATGGCCAAGATTAGAAGGATGAGGCTCCAATACCAAATGTAATAACCAAATCTGGTTCACGAGTTAAATATCCAAAATATTTGGAATATAAAGATATCCATCATGGCAATAATTAATATAAATGTATATGAGAATGAATAAGATAGACAAGATGATTACAAATGAGAATGAAGGCTCGTATATACCCCCTTGCAGGGGGTTTCCTTTCATGAATAAACACGTCCTTTAGATAAGATACAACTCATCGTCTTTTCATTTATGATGTATTAATTATTATTTATTTATATATATTTCTATATATTTGTGTTCATAACATAATCTTATCTATCAAAAGTATCAATCCAAAAATAAAAAGGCTATTCAAAACACAAAGCAATTCAGGGAAACCAAAAGTAAATCTCATACACCTTAATCTTGTATTCACATATTTGTATCAAGATGAGAAATGACACTACATACTATGTCAAGATGTGTTGTCTATGCATAAGTATGTTTCTAATGATATCTTGTTTAATCAATGAATACTTAATGTTTCGATGTATGAGGGAATCAAAGTTCTTAAAACCAAAAATCAAACCTATGAACATTGATTATTTCATTAGTTTGGGTCACATAATAGGTGTGTGTTGCAATCTTTCACTTGAGAATTAAGTATTCTCGCACTCCAAGAGATGATTAACTCATCAAACCAATGAATTATGTTTATTGTAGCTTAACTTAAGAAACATGAAATGTAGAGGTAAAATACCATTCAATCTAATATTCAAATCAGTCAACGAAGCATAAGTTAAACTCTTGCACGATGCTACTAATCTAACCCTGAAATTATTAGCAAGAAAATTAAGGAATAGGATCCGTCAACTAAGTTAGACATATAAAACTAAAGATTCACCTTTAAACTTGAATTCATAATTTATATGTTAAGTATAAAAAATATTTGTTGGTAATGTTGCGCTTTGCATCCAAATTAGTTATCATTGTGAAAATATGACTCAAGTAGAATCTTTTCAGTCATCTCAACATATTCATTTACTCAAAGAAAAGTGGTAAAGATCATAATACAAGTAGTTATCAATCTCTTAAGATTTATTCTCACAAAAGTTCTTGAAAGATTCCAATAACTATGACAAATCAAAGTCCATTAAATTGCATCAACAACAAATGCGATGTCAAACTAATTGCAAGTTGTAGTCAAGCATATCCACTAAATGAGAAATGGAGAAAACATTAGTATATGTAAGTATGAGACAAGCTATAGATCTAGTGCTAATAAAATAATCTAAACCAAATTGAAATGTCAATACGTAACACTACAAAGCACAACCAAATCACTACAGTGCATAACTAAATTGATATTGAAAACTAAACTAACCAAATAAAATACAAACTAGTTGTGCATTCTAGGTTGGTAGGCCCTTTCCAACTAGTCAGCGAGCTATGTACTTACAATAATAAGATCAAACGAACACCATTAACCAGAACTAGAATTTGTATTAAGGAACAAAGTATCCAATCTATGGTAAATGAATCAGTTCATAAACATCGCACTATGATAGCAATTACTAACAAATTGCACGAGTCTTTCCACAACTTCAATTCAATATTATCATTGTTCACATTTCATTATAGAGTGAATCAATATATAGAAAAATCCCAAAGTGAAGAGATGAGAGTGATCCCCTGTACTCTCGTAGACTAGAGCATAAAAAATAGTTATGCTAAAAATCGAATCAAATTGTCTTTGATTTCGTATAACCATTAGGACAAACTCAAAAAATATTGGGAATGGTCAAATTGGATTTCGATCTGATATGTTATTCGTATGACATGAAATTCATGTGAATAACATCACTATCATCATGGAGGATGATCTCGCCAACAATTTTTGCACTAGAAGACTTTGACCACCTGTTTGACCAAAGACTGATGCTCTCTTGAAGAAAATTGGGCTCAAACCAAGGGACACACACCATGTTGGCATCTAGACCTTCAAAATCCATGGGACCATTTTTCATTTGGGTGTGCGCACATATGACAACGAACGAGTTCATGTACCAGAACTGCACTAGCGGTATAGGAACTGAACTGACCAATTATTCATTTGTAAATATTATCTTAAAAACCCATTTTAATCTACTAAGAACTTAGGAAATGAAATAAAATAAGCAACAATTACCTCTAACCGCTTGTTGAAAGGTTTTGGGATTAGAAGCATGGAATTCTATGATGATATGACTAGGTTTGTGTGTAAATGTAGGATGGTAGTGGGAAAAGAGGTATTTAACTATGACAAAATGTGAGGCCAACACACATCTTGTCAAACCTGTCAACTACCACAAATAGATAGTGATGTCTCTTCCTGGTTGTTTGTAAGCCTCCCACAAAATCTATGGAAATGATTTCCCAAGGTTGAGTGGGTATAGGTAAGGGATGGTATAGACCTTGCTTCATGATACTGGGATTTCTAGTACAACAAAGTATGAATCCTCTAATATACCATGTTATTTATTCTTTCATCATGGGAGAGTACACATATATTTGTAAGTTAGAAACCATCTTCCCAACACCAAAATGTCTTGCAAACTTGGAGGTGTGAGTCTATCTAATAAGATGCAATATTTCACCTTTAGGAACACAGAGCTTGTCTATATTGTATAGTAACCCATTATGGAGATGATATTCAACCTTACTTTCACCTTATTCTATACGAATTTGGCCTTATATATGTTGAAACTCCTCCTTAAAGTCCTCATCTTATGTGTATGCTTCTTTGTATGCATCATGGGTAAAAGGATCAATGTGCATCAAAGTTAATAAAGATGTAATCTTGGATGTGGGTGGTCTTGAAAGCATGTATTCCAACATGTTTTTGTTTCCCTTCTTATACTTGATGATTAGATGGAATTGTTGTAAAAATCCCATCCCCTTGTAATGTATGGTTTTTTGTAGCTTACTCTAGGCCTCCAAATACTGTAGTGGTTGGCGATCTATGTGGATGATGGTCTCCTTTCCCATTATAGAGTGATTCCACTTCTTGATAGCTTGAACCAAGGCATAGAGTTCCTTTTCATAGGTAGGGTACTTCCCCATAAAATATATCCTAATGATAGCATACATGCCTTCCTCCTTGCATTAAAATTTCTCCCATGGCATACCCACTTCCATCTATCTCCACTTTGAAATGATTTTGCAAGTTTGGTAATGTGAGAACTAGTTATTGACTTCTCTTTCTTTTCAGCTCATTGAAATCCTTATGTTGATTCTTCCCCCACTATAAATTATTACCACTTGTTTTTATGGCATGGAGTAGTACAAATACTACTAAAAATGAAGCTATGAATTTCCACAAGTATTTCGCTTCCCTAACAAAGCTCCTAAATTCAGTGACAATTGTAGGAGCTAGTCATTTCATGATGGCCTCCATCTTTGTGACATCTATCTTGAGTTCCCCTCTTTCGATCACACACCCTATATATATATATATATATTAATGACCGGTGAGAAAACTCACATTTTTTAAGGTTAGCCAACAGTTGGTTCTTTTTCAAGGTCTCTAACACTTGCATAATATATGAGATACGATCTTCCCAGGTAGAGATATAAACCAATATATCATCCAAATATATTATAACAAATTAATTTAAATATGGGTGCAATACATCATTCATCGATATCATAAATTTAGTTGGTGTGTTACAGAAGCCAAATGGCATGACCAACCATTCATACAGACCTTTCCTTGTCTTGAAGGCGATATTCCAGGTTCCTTCTTCTTTGAAACATACCTAGTGGTATATTGATTTTAAATCCAACTTGGTTAAGTAGTCGACATGTTGCAACTTATCTAACAAATCATCAATATTGGGTAGAGGGTACCAATTGTTGAGTGTAATCTTGTTTAAATCTTTGTAATCAATACACATATGCCAATTCCCATCCTTCTTGGTTACTATAATGATATGTGACCCACAAGGTAAGGTGCTCGATCAAATCACTACTTTCTCTAGTAGTCACTACAACTGCATCTTCACTTCATTTACTTCCAGAATGGACTGTCGATACAACCTAATGTTTGGCAATGAGGAGTTTGGAAATAATTGTATTTCATGCTCCACTTCCCTCTTGGGTGGTATCCCTTTAGGATTTATAACACTCCTTTGTATGCTTGTAGAAAATCCTCCAACTGGTGTTTCTTCTCTTTAGTACACCCCTCCAATGATGCCTTTAATCTTATCGACTCATCATTAGACCGATTTTATCTTAAGAAAAGTAAAACATATTTCTTACTAGTACTAATAAACTTCTTGGCTTGGTTGGAACTTACTAGTGAAATATTTGATTTACCTTTGTGTACATTGATTATGTAGGACTTCCCATCCTTGATCATATGATAATGGCTGGCTCTCCACATGAATATTACATCCCTCATATGTAATGTTCCTAATCTGAATCCCTTTGTAATTGTACATATAAGCTGGTGAGTCGTTGGTACTGTTAGGACCCTACAATGTACCTTTTTGCTCACACCTTTTGCTACCATTACACCCTTTTTCCACTCACATTTAAATTTATATTATCACCTTACCCTATCTCTCCAAAGGTATATAACGTCTCTTCTCTTTACTATATGTTTAATCTGTTTTGCATATAATTTTACATTACTCTCATACTTAACCGTTGATTAGAAATATATAAGTGCTGAAATAGTTCAAACTGTAGATTAGCATTGAGGCATGTTGCTGAAACGGTTAAAGCACGCAAACCCTGTGGCTGAAATAGTCTGTGGTCTACGATGATGAAACAAAAACTCACTCAAAAGCTGTTACACTCTCTGTGGTCTACGATGCTGAAACAACAACTCACACAAGAAGAAGCTGCTACACCCTGGTCTACGATGCCGAAACAACAACTCACTCAAAAGTTGTTACACTCTCCGTGGTCTATGATGTTGAAACAACAACACAAAGTTCTTAAACTGACCACAACAGCCGCACCTTGAGCCAGAATTAACCATCCCTACTGCGTGAGACCACGTTGTTGAAACAGTCAGAATGCAAATCTCGTTGCTGAAACAACCCACAATTTGTGATGCTGAAACAACATACAACAACAGTAACAAGAAGATAATAAGGAAGCCATTACTCCAGCTGCAACAACAACACCTCACTCAACACCTTTTCAATTATTGTAATAGCATTCTGTTACGGGAGACCATGATATCCTATTCCTCTATAGAGATTTGATCTGACTAAGAATAGGATTCAGATATACACATGTAATTTGATGATCAAATTGTATCGAGGGGATCCTCCTCTTTAAATAAGAGGAAATCATCATTAGAGAGGATCTTCTTTTTGGTTACGAAAGGATTTACAGAGAAGGACGTGTTTTACTTCAGATTGTAATATGACATAGTTGACAGATGAATGAAAGATTGTTCTGAGCATTTCTCTCTAGTTCCTTTCATTTAAGGGGAATCTTGTGAGAAGGGAAGTCCCACCTTATTCACAAGATTCACCCGCTAGCTCTGTAGTATGTTAGTGTTATTTCTGTTCATGCCTTGATTAAATTTTGTTTTGCTGAAACACTACTTTACTGAACTCCGTCTTGCTGAAACTCTGTTTTACTGGTTGTTACATTGTTTTCATATAATTCATGCTTGGGTAACTGATAATCATTCTAGTTAGTAATCATGTTTGGTGAATTTATGAAAGCGTGATAATCAGGGACAGGTGCTGAAGATTCCTGCTTGGGGAATAGGGTCTTGTTCTCTGTTAAGAGATAGTTAGTCTTCAGTGTGTGTCAATCATTTCAATTAGCAATGAGTCTATGAAAGTGTGATGATCAGAAACATGTGTTGAAGATTCCTGCTTGGGAATAGGGTCCTGTTCTTTGTTAAGAGATAGTTAGCCTTCGATGTGTGTCAATCATTTCAGTTAGCAATGAGTTCATGAAAGTGTGATGATCGGAAACAGGTGCTGAAGATTCCTGCTTGGGGAATAGGGTCTTGTTCTCTGTTACAGAATAGTTGGTCTTTCCTGTTGCAACATCTTGTTGTTATTTTCTTAAATGTAATCCAGGATTCTTTAGATAATTATTTCTTTAAACTTGAACTCTGCAATAGGTAGATTGCTTTCCTGTAATTCAAAGTAGAACTTCAGTTTGTTTAAGGAAAAGTGTGATTAATGTATTTTTACTACAACTCTAGATTGTTTTTGAGATTGAGCATATACAGTGCGTGATTACCTTTGAAATAAACAGACTTCCCTGGGTTGACAATTTATGCATCACTTGATTGTTTAGTTAAATAAGCAATTATAGTGACCAACATTTTGGTGCCATTGCCGAGGAAGGTAATTATAGATTTCAAAATCACTTATGATTTTTCAGATACAAAGATTTCATGAGAGGACGCGGAGACCCCAAAGACACTGACCCTACAGGTGGCAGGGGAAGAGGAAGAGGAGGAAGAAAGACTTATATTGACGAGATTATATCAAATTCTGAATCTGCTTCTCAACGACTAAACTCTCGGAAACCAAAATCCCAACCTTCATTTCAAGCGAACTTTGAAATGGGGAAAGAGGTTTGGAGTTCTGAGACAGTCGAGAAACCAGCAGGAAACATTGAGGATAGAGAAAGCATAGCAGGGGAGCAAACATAAGAGAACATGGATGAGTATAATGAAGAATTGCATCATGAAGAACAGGTAGGTCTTGAAAGAGAGGTAAATGATGAAAACTCTTTTTCCACATTAGGTTTTCCTATTGGTGATCTTCCTAGAGGGGTAGCCCTCATGAAGAACATTCCACTCTCAGCACTACCTAACTTTCATGGTTTGTCTTTAGAGGATCCTGATGAATTCCTTTTTGAGTTTGACATATTATGCAGAAGTTATGATTACATTTACAATGCTAAAAAATTAAAGATATTTCCAACAACATTGAAAGGAAATGCACTAAGATGGTTCATGAGCCTTGGAGGCCATGTAATCACAACATGGGACCAAATGAAATAGAAATTCCTGCATAAATACTAGGACTATTGCCGAACAAGAGAAAAAAGGGAAGAACTATTTAAGATGATACAGAAAGAGGATGAAAATCTGGAGGAATTTATAGAAAGGCTACAGTATAATCTACAAAGATCTAGTCACCACGATGTAAGTAAGGATATTCTTAAAACAATATTATTAAAATGAGTAAGGGGTGACTTTCTAGATATGTTGAATATGCTTGGAAAAGGGGACATATCTAAAGAATCATACGATGAAATTGTTCACCTATGTAAAAGATGTTCAAGAGGAGCTTCAAGAAATAGATCAAATAGCAGGGATACCACATTCTCAAGAGTTCAAAAATCATTCAGTGGAGGAGCAACAAGAGCCGAAATAGGTAATTTACTTGAAGGTTTTAAAACTGAAATGTTAAGATCTTTTGCCTCACAAATTGATACCCTGCAGATTCAAAAGAAACAAGCCGAAGCAGAAGCAACTTTGTCCATCTTTTGTTCTAAATGCAGAGACAAGCACCCACGAAGGGAATGCCCATTGGAAAAAAGCCAATCTACACCATCTGTGATAAAGATCATGAAACTCAATAATGTCCTTCTTTACCAGGGATCAAGACAACATTACAACCAACTGATGAAGAATCCAAAGCCGTCTATCTGCCGACACAGAGAAGGCAATGGCAACCGCGGGGACAAGGTATGAATCCTAACATGCCATTTAGATCTTCTAATCATTGGAATACCTATCCTTCTTTTAATTAAATGAATTTCCCTCCCTATAATCAAATGCAATACCTCAATCAAATGAATTACCCACCCATGCAACAAACTAACCCACCCTTTGTTGATCCGTCAATGTGGACTCCTTGGCCTCCACAACAACAACAACTATATCAGAACCAAATTGGAGAGGACAACAACCCCCCTTCCCAAATCAATTACCTCAATCACAATTTCTGCAACCACTCTCCTTACCATCAGGTACCCCACCAAACAATCAAATAATGAGGCCCCAACTACCTGTACAACCTAACCCCAACCCCAATAATAAAGCTGTGCAGTGCATTGATATTCATAACCAGCCTACATTTTCTCTTCTCCCTACGCAATGCAATGATATTCATTTACGATCTGGGAGAATAGTAGAACCTATCATAGATGATGTTACCTCTTCTAATAAAGAGGAAACAAAAGAGCATGATGTACCTGAAGAGGTACAATCATCCTCTAACACTGTTGCTGAAACAACAAAACCACCATTTCCTGAGCGTTTAGCTTTGACTAAAACGCCTGAGCCACCGGTTTTCAATCTTCTGGGGGATTTACAAAATATTTATGTCAAAATCCCTCTATTATAAGCACTCCGAGATGTACCAATTTATGCCAGGACTATGCGAGACATTTGTGTTAAGAAACCTGGTAGGAAAATTAAGGATCCCCTCACAATCCATGTCATGGGTGACTTGTCTGCACTAATGATAGGTAAAGTTCCCCCAGTTAAATATGGTAATCCCGACCACCCTACCGTCTTAGTACAAATTGGAAAAACGATAATCCCTCGAGTCCTGGTAGACTTATGTGCCGCTATCAATATTATGACTCTGGAAACCTCACAATTGTTACAACTGTAGAATGAAATCAGAGACACCCCAACGATCCTAAAATTAGCTGACCTCTCTACAATCAAATCGGAGGGATTCATTGAAGACCTAATTATCTTAGTGGAATCATGGAATTATCCAGCTGACTTTGTGGTATTACAACCTAAAACAAAGTTGGGGGACCACCCTCTAATTTTGGGCAGGCCTTGGTTATCCACAACAGGCACTTTTATCAGCTGTAGATCAAGATCAATGAAAATTTCCAACGGCTACGAAACCAAACAACTTACCCTCTACCCTCACGCTACACCCTTGATTAATAATGATAATTATGTATGGGTAGACTTTGATGATCAACTTACTCAACCCATCTTGACTATTGGACAAGCCTTAAGCCTTAAAGATGCCATTGAGGGTGAAGTAATTAATAATTTTATTTGTGAACCCTCCTCTGTGACTCCAGAAACTCATAACCAACTAGCTGCACTGTTAGAGTCAGATAATCAGGAAAACCTTAACTCTGAAAACCCACCTCAAACATCTACCACCATCTCTTCTAAAAGCATACCAGTAGAAATTGAACCTGGCAAAACATTGAACATAAACCCTAACCTGACAGATGCTTAAACACAACAATTAATGAAGTTGCTTCTTGAACATAAAGAAGCATTCGCGTGGGACTATATAGATATGAAAGGAATCTCTCCCGAATTATGTACTCATCGTATATATATCAAGGAATATTGTCGACCGATCTGCCCATCTCAACGACGAATGAACCCTAATTTAAGAGAAATCCTTAAAGAAGAACTTAAAAAATTGCTCAACACAAGGTTTATATATCTTATAACAGACAGTGAATGGGTTTCCCCATTGGTAATAGTTCCTAAGAAAAATGGGAAATGGAGAGTATGTGTGGACTATAGAGACTTAAATAAAGCTACTCAAAAAGATCACTTTCCATTACCATTCATTGATTAGGTGTTAGACAGTTTGTCAGGGAAGAAATTTTTCTCCTTTTTAGATGGTTTCAGTGGCGTATAATCAGATCAAAATTGCACCCCAGGACCAAGATAAAACCACTTTTACTAGCCCTTGGGGAACTTTTTCTTATAGAGTTCTCCCATTTGGACTATGTAATGCACCAACAACCTTTCAAAGAGTAGTTATAGGAATCTTTTCTGATATGCTTAATGACTCTATGGAAATTTTTATGGATGATTTTACCCCTTATGGTGTTTCTTTTCAGGAAGCACTACAAAACCTTGAGAAAGTACTTAAACGATGTATACAAGCCCACCTCTCCTTAAGTACANAAAAATGTCATATGATGATGAGTGAAGGAATAGTGCTTGGACATTTTATTTCATCTCAAGGAATTCAGGTGGATCCATCCAAGATACAAGTCATTAAATATCTTCCTACTCCCAAAACCCAAACAGAGGTAAGAAGTTTTCTAGGATATGCTGGATACTACAAAAGATTTATCAAAAAAAATTCCAAAATAGCTTCTCCTCTGTTTGTGTTACTGATGAAAAATGTCGAATTTAAATGGACTAATCCATGCCAGGAAGCATTTAATACACTTAAACATCAGTTATATACAATCCCTATTCTAAGAGGACCTGATTGGACACTTCCATTTCATATATCCTCTGATGCTTCAGATACTGCAATAGGAGTTGTCTTGGGACAAGAATAAAATCATCTCCCTTATGTTATTTACTTCATTAGCAAGAATATGATTCCTGCTGAACTTAACTATACAGTTACCGAAAAGGAATTCTTAGCAGTTATCTATGCTATTAATAAATTTCGACATTACATCACTGGCTACTCTACTCTTGTCCATACTGATCACTCAGCTATCAAATATCTAATGAAAAAAC
>ML779908.1:334016-364122 GCA_009831015.1 Picea engelmannii | reverse complement strand
AAGCCTTTTTAAGTCTTTATTTTCAATGCATGAGTGTTTACTTGATGATATTGATTGTTGATAGGTTATTTGAAACATTCTGAGAAGACCTCCTGAATGGGAGCTAGTGTTTCCATGCCTACAACAACTAAGCCTTTTTAAGTGTGTTTATCTTCAATGCATGAGTGTTTACTTGATGATCTTGATTGTTGATAGGTTATTTGAAACATTCTGAGAAGACCTCCTGAATGGGAGCTAGTGTTTTCATGCCTACAACAACTAAGTCTTATGCAAGAGTTAGGATTTGATTGAATTTTCTTAGATTGGAGTTAGATGCCTACTCCTGCATATATTTTTCTGGCATCATCACAAGCTTACGAGCATCCCTGGTTGATATTAAATCGTTGAGAATTTATATGACACAAATTTCACTCAACATTGATCTCATATCTGGATATCACCAAGTGAGAATTAAAGAAGAAGACATAAAAAAGACTATGTTTAGAATGAGGTACGAACATTATGAGTTCACAGTGGTGACATTCGGGTTTTCAAATGAACCAAATGTCTTCATGTGTTTGATGAATGGAGTTTTCAAAAATTACTTAGACAAGTTTGTCAATGTATTTATGGATGACATACTTATTTACTCAAATTTTTAAGAAGAGCATGAGAAACACTTGAGGATGGTGCTACAAGTTTTAAGATAACATTAGTTGTATGCAAAGTTAAGTAAGTGCTCATTTTACCAACGACGGATTCATTATTTGGGTCATATCATTTCCAAGGAAGGAATAGTTGTGGATCCGGAAAAGATAAAATTCATTGAGGAATGGACAACACCAAGGAATTTCCCAGAGGTGAGGTCCTTTATGGGACTTGCAGGTTATTGCAGAAGGTTTATTGAAGGCTTCTCAAATATTGTGCATCCAATTACATCATTTCAAAAGAAAGGTGTACAATTTGAATGGACTTCAGATTGTGTAAGGAGTTCTTAGTACTTGAAGAGTTTATTGACAAGTGCACCAATTTTGAGAATCGTTGATTCATATGTAGACATCGTTGTGTGAATGGATGCATGCAAGGAAGGGCTTGGTGGAGTCTTTAGTCAGAATGGACATGTGATATTCTATGAATCAAGAAATTTAAAAGAGCATGAAAGACTCTATGCTACTCATGTCTTAGAATTGGCATCAATATTGCATTCCTTGAAGAAGTGGCGAAACTATCTCATGGGTAAAATATTTGAGCTGAGAACATACCATAGTGGTCTGAAGTATCTGTTTGGACAACCAAGTTTAAATGTCAAACAAAACAGGTGGTTATAATTCCTCAGTGAGTATGACTTTGACATAAATCATATCAAAGCAAAAGAGAACAAGGTGGTTGATGTATTCAGCAGGAGGGTTCACAAAATGCATGCTACAACCATTAGCATGTACAAATATGATTTGTGTGATAGAATTTTAGAAGTTTTCAAATCAGATTAGTGCTATGTGGACATAAAGGAAAATTTACAACAAGGTATGTCGGGACATAAATTTGAAGGTTATGAGCTAAAAGAGGATGTAATCCTCATGTATAGGCGCAAATTTTAAGTGCCAAATGTTCAAGAGTTGAAAAATTTGTTATTTTCAGAGATGCATAAATTTCCTTATGCAGGACACCCAAGCTATCAGAAGATAATAGCAGCGGTCAAAAATCAATACAATTGGCCAAGAATGAAAAAGGAGTTTGTTGATTTTATTGCTAGATGCCTTGAATGTCAAAAGGTCAAGGCTGAGCACAGGAATCCAACTGGTTTTCTATAGCCTTTTCCCATTCCTAAGTGGAAGTGGGAAGTTGTAACCATGGATTTCATTACTAAGCTACCTAGGATTGCTAATAAACATGACTCTATTATGGTAGTGGTGGACAAGCTTACTAAAACTTCCCATTTTATTCCAGTGAAGTCGACGCACAAGGAAACCAACATTGCTGAAATATACATGTGACAAATTACTAAGTTGCATGGTGTACCTAAGAGAATTGTGTCTGACAAATATTCCAAGTTCACCTCAAACTTTTGGAAGGGGATATTCAAAGGCTTTGGGTCAAATCTGAACTTTAGCACAACATATCACCCAGAGACAGATGGACAAACAAAGAGGGTAAATCAGGCGATTGAAGATATGCTCATGATGTATGTTGTTGGTTGTTACTCTTTCTTCCTGCCTCTTGGGTTGACCCAGGTTCATATCTAAACAAGCTTCCAACAAATCCCTCTAAAACTATCGTCCATCCTGATAAACCAGAAGGCAACCCAACACACTAAGTGTATTGCACAGTCTCACCCGAGATAGTTCTATGGGTGACTGCAATGCTCAAGTGCTTGTAGTCTAGGAATGAGTGGGGATATGGGATTGTATTTTGTGATCTTCATTTATTTCCTCTATTGTCCATGTATATTAAACACTATGTCATTCTTTATTCATGCATGTAAATCAACAGATCTAACTACCTCATCAATACAATCATCTAATATTTAACCATTGACATAAAGGACATAAACAATAAGCATTTAACATAACATGTGATCTACTGTGGTTCACCCCCTCCTGGTCAATGTCCACAAAGATATGGTTGCTTAGGCTCTTTTACTATGGTTATGTAACATATAGCATCATGTGCACTACAACTTTGTTTATACAATTACAAAACAGGCTCTACGACCTTTGTGAGGTTGACTATATTGCACCAAGATCCTCAGCCTGCGATCTAAACCTCAAGGTATAGTTACCTCACTCTCCCACAGTCAAGGTATCAGATCCTATAATTGTTTTTCCTTGTTACACAAAACAATATTCTCTAACATGATATCCCCCCACCCTAGACAGTCTAGGTACTTATTTATAATTATTCTTGGCTTCTCAACCATTACAGTGTCTTACAAAAACCCTAACCCTAATGTGGTTATTTTTTCCTGCATGCACGCCTCACATATTTCTTTTCCTCTTTTCCCAACACCGATTTTCCTTTATTATCGGCGTGCTCCCATGTTTTTTGGCGATGCTCTGATTCCTTCAACGCTTCTTCGATTTCTCTCAACATCATCCTACGCTAATAGGCCCCCAAAATTGACATCATGACTCATCCCAAGTCATTCATAGATTCCAACATATTTTACTGCATGTTTTATTGTGTCGTACATCTTTGTTATCCATTGGCATTTCTCTCGAGCTTGGTTTCTCTTATCTGTCATTGCCTCTACTACCTAAGTGGTGACTGGAGGTCTTAATATCTCTCCCCCCTCCAATCCTATTTATTATATGTGCACTTTCCTTGCGTCGATATCCACGACCAACTTCTCTGCCTTCTCCTGTAAGGGATCCAACTGAGCTTGTCTTGCCATATTTTTTCTCTACACAACCTTTTATTCTACATGTAGGTTCTTCATCTCTGCGGAAGTTTTGATATTTTATGGCAGGGACATTGTTCTTTGTCGCTATTTGAAAAATTTCATTGATGCATGTAATTTATCTTCCTTCCCTTGCAGCTCATGTAAGCTCCTATCCTCTAGTAGTTGTGTCCATAACTGAGCACTCTTTTCCAACATCTTTGTCATTCTCTGTATATTTTGCGCGATGTTCTCTGCAGATTTTTTCGTGTCTTGTTCCCTTTGCATTTTGACGTCTGGAGGAGTAGTAGGTACTATGCGCTCCACCAATTCCTTGATCTAGTATTTGCATTATTGTAACGATTGTTCTATATTTCTCATATTCTCTTCTGAAGAGGCTTCCTTGGATTCTACATTGTCTGAGGTGGCTTGAAAGACCACCTGTATATGTTTCTCCATCTTGTCCAGTTTATGTTGCACCCTCTTTTTCTCTTTCCCTTCTTGGTTGATGAATTCCTTTATTATGGTATTCTCTTCCTGTTTTATCTGTATATTCATCGCGTCAGACCTTTCTCTGGACTGAATCTCCTGTGTGACACTGGCCTATAATTTATATAGTGCCTTTGTCAGAATCTTAGGCAAAGCCAAGTCCAATTTGTCAATGTCTTTTAAAGGCTTATGCATTGTCTCCTCATCAATAAATAGCATCTCAGGTGTTAATATGAATTTGGCACTCCCTTGTGCTATGATCTTCACTGTTTCTTGAGAAGGGACTCCTTCCCTATCCTTTTCTGGTGTGTCCTTTTGGTGTAGTTCTCCTATATCTTCAATTGATCCATCACAATTTTTACCTCTTGTATTTGTTCCAAAATTGAAGCTTGGTGGTTCTCATCATTTTCCCACACCTCTGATAATTGATCTTCCACTGTCATGTCTATCATCTCCACATCATTTGTTGTCAGTGATGTTTCCATTGGTTTTATGTGGGCCTTCGCCTTCTTCCTGGAGCGATTTTCTTGCTCCCATGTTCTCTTTATTTAGGTCGATGATGGCTCTGATGCCTCAGGAATCGCTGTATCCATGCTTGTATCCTGTGCCATTTATTCCTCCATAGGTTTCTCTTGTGTCTCCACTATTATTCCTTCAACTCGTTCCTACTCTGGTGTTCCTCTTGATGCTTGTTCTAGGCGCAGTGGTTCTTGTGTAGAACCACGTTGTGATTTATTCTTTTTCCATATTTTCTTTTGTATGGGATTGCTTCCTCCCTCTTGACCTTGTGTCATATTCTTCTTTTTGTTTGTGTCGTTTTTGTCTATCTGTTGCACAGGTACGGTTATGTCCTGCGTTGTAGTTTTTCCTCCTGACACTATATTTGGGATTATTGGCATTCTCCACTCTTCAAACCACTCCTGGACCTCCATCTAGATATCCTGCTTCATCACACAATAATTCAAATATAGCCACTCCTTAGATGGATCCCTCTTTTCTTGTAGCCACATACTATGGCACAATGCTTGGAAATTCGCTATCTGTCCAAACTCCTAGACAATTTCCGGTGAGATTCTCCATGTGTCTTCCAACTTGGTCTAGATATATGTTAGGTACAATATGAATACATTGTTGTTGATTTTATTTACCTTGGGACCCTTTGTGCTTCGAAGAGACGTGTAGCGTGTTGTGCCACGCTTTCATGTTCTCTACAAGAACACGTTGTGTGTGGGTTCTGTCCATCCCACCAATGCAATGAGGATGAGTAACCAAGAGTAGTGGAACTCAGAGCCCCAATATTGTGTGTCCTTGCAATATTATAGAAAGGAATTTACTAAATGAGGGGCTCGGCTCATCGATATCCCCTTCGTGCACTACGTTTTCGCTGCTACTACTCATGCGAGTACCTCCTCCTTTTGGCACTTGCGCATTAGTTTGAGACCTAACAATCTTGTTGCAAATCTGGTCATAGGATAGTTGATGTCACTGATCCTAATTCCCCTCTTACCCATATCTACGCCATACTTCATCTTTATTTCATCGAAGATTTCTTTTGCCTTTTTTTTTCTTCTAAATATTTCTCTGTCTTCTCCCCATCCGTGGGTAACCCGATAATTTCTACGATCAAATCAACACTAATATGAATGGGCCTATCCACCCACATAATCCCTCCATGTACTCATGCTAGGATTTTCTTCACACATCCATTGATGTCTTTACCACGCCCAAAGTAAAATATGTCCAGTAATTTCATGATTCCCATGTTGTACAACTCTAGGATCCACTACGCATGCTCCAACAATGGTGAGCCTGATGGGATTTCTCCCCTACTCTCCAAGAAATTTTGTGGCACCAAGTTTCATAATTTTACTACATCCACCACATCATGGTAGGAGTATTTAAGAGCATCTACTCCTCCCACCATTCCATCATCATCCTTCACTCCCTTGGGGATTTTTGGCATCACTATGCTCAATTTCTCCTGTGTGCATTGTACACCTTGTGCACTTCTCTATGCTTGTGCCTTCTTCTTCCCTTGTGGGGATGATACCCCAACTTCCGACATAGCCTCGAGCTCTATTTCAAAGTATTATTTTGGTTCTCGACCCTGCTCTAGGCCCTTGCTGAGTTGAATATGTGGCATGTTCCTCTTGTTGTATCTGTGTTCCCCTGGATGCGTTAGATTTTGTCCTTTCTACATCCTCCTTCAGATATTCAACCTCATGTGCAGGGTTTTGTTCCTCCTCTATGTGCGTGGTATTAGGCTCGTATTATGGCATGTGAATATCATCCACATCCACGACTGTGGGCATCTCATGCATTCTTGTTTTCATTACTCGAGCACTACTTATCGTATTCCGCCTGGTTCTACCCAGCGCCCCGACTCTCGATGGTGTCATTCTGCTAAATTCCAATTGTTGGCCTCAAATATCCACTAGTTGTTATCACTTCTCACTCTTTCGCGCTTCAAATTCTTACTCTTCGTTATTCTCCTTAGTGAAAAATGAAAATGATTATTTTTCCCCCCTTTTCCGACTTTTATAGTGGGATGGAGAAATGACAGTTGTGTCACACTGACAGTTGTCACTTTTTCTCTTTCTAATGTGTTTCCTGCATGGTCTTCCTTTCTACCCGTTGATTGCTCCCTTGCACGTAGTGTTTTCAATCACCCGTTTTTCTACAACGAATTTTTAATTCTAACAATTATATTATATCAAAACCTTCTACTTCCGTTGATATGTTTGTATTTTTATCCCATTTCTAATTTTTATGGATTTTATTCTTTTTCTCCTTTTTTGTTTCTTTTTCTCATTTTCTCTATCTACTATAATACACTATGTACATACTATGTTGTAGGGTTCAAGTGTTAGGAGGTTGGTTGTCCTTGTACAGTTTCAGTCAACTCCCATTGATCATCCCTCTCAGTTTTGTGCCTCCCAAGTCTTTTAACTGTATCGATCCCTCGTTGGTGATAGTATTCACTTTGTATGGGCCCAGCCAATGCATTCTGAATTTTCCTGGATGCTAAAAATTTTTATTGTCATAAAGAAAGACTAGGTCTCCTTCCTTGAAACTCTTTCTTTTGATGTCTGTCATGCCAAGATTTGTCTCTTGCTTTCTATACTTCCTAGTGAAATCCTGCCAAAATATTATCTTCCTCAATTTCCATGATCTAACTTAGCATTTCTTATACTACGCCTCATTCTATCATGTTGGTAATTGTTGTGAATAATAGGCTAGGTACCAGAACTTCTAATGGCACCACTGCTTCTTGTCCATACACCAACCTGAATGGTGTTTGTCCTGTCAACTTTTTGCATGTAGTCATGTATTCCCATAGTACTGCTGGTATCTTCAAATCCCAATCATCTCTGTTGACATTGAAAATCTTAGTTAAGGCATTCTCTAGGATCTTATTGAAGGCTTCCTATATTCCATTTGCTTGAGGATGGTACGGTGTACTCTTCTAATGATAGACTTCAAACTCCTTGGTCATAGCCTTAATAGTATTGTTGATAAAGTGAGTTCCTTGGTCACTCATAAAAATCCTTGGACAACCAAATCTAGTGATCACTTGCTCAAACAAGAAGTGTGTTGTTGTCTCTATGCTAAAATGTTTGATTGGTGTTTCTTCTACCCATCTTGTTAAGTATTATGTTGTAGTAATGATATACCTTACTCCTGACCTTTTTGTTGGTGGTTTAATTGGTCCCACAAAGTCTATTTCCCATTTTTCAAATACCTGCAACATTACTTGTGGTCTTAGGGGCATATCATCCCTTCTATTAGGTTTACCAACCCTCTGAAAGACATCACATATCTGGCAATATTCCTTAGCATCTCTATGAATTGTTGGCCACCATAGGCCTATGCACAATACCTTATGCATGGTAGATTTTCTTTCATAATGTCCTCCAGCTATTCCCTCGTGGGATTCTGTGAAAATCCTAGGATTTTCATGTTCTAGTACGCATCTTCTCAAAATGTTGTTAGCGCCCATTTTGTATAAATGTCCTGCAATCAATTGATAGTCTGCAACTCTGACTACCATATTTTTCTTATGTGCAGTGTTAAACTCTTGTGGCGCAGTCCCTGTAATCAATTATTCAATGATGTCAGAAAAACATTCATCATTTATTTGTACTAAAAAAAGTTGTGCATCAAGGAAGTTATCCTATAAATTTGTAGGTTCCTCTCCATTGGTGACCCTCGACAAGTGATCAGGTCCTGCATTCAACTTCCTTGGTTTGACTATTACTTCAAAATCGAATTCCTGAAATAGCAGTATCCATCTACAGATCCTCCCCCCCAACACTAGCTTGTTGACAAGGTATTTGAGGGAAGAATGATTTTTGAACATCTTAAAGTGTTTTCCCAGTATGTAATGTATGAACTTTTGAGGTGCATATACCATAGCTAGGCCTTCTCTTTCTGTAGTATTGTAGTTTTTCTTTGATTCTAATAGTTTTCTGCTAGCAAATGTTATAGGATGATCCAAATCTCTTTCTCCTGACTGTGCCAGAATTGCTCCAAGTGCTATAGTTGATGCATCTACATGCACATGGAATGTAAAATCCCAAACTGGGAATACTAGTATAGGTGTTGTGAATATGCATGCCCTTTTATGAATTTCCTGTAGTAGCATATATGTCCCAATGTTTCTCTCATCTGACGCACTGATTTTGGTGGTGGTAAATTGACAATCACTTCAATCTTGGCAGGATCTACTAGCAAGCCTTGTTTTCACACTATATGTCCCAACAATATTCCAAAAGGTGTCCCAAATATTCACTTCTTGATATTCAAAGATGTCTGACACTGCCTACGTATTTCCAACATCAGTCTTAACACTTCCACATGGTCTTCTAACAAACTATATATGCTCCAATCATCCAGATACACTTCTATAAAATGATGTATGAACTCCTTAAACACAGCTATTACTACCCTTGAGAATATGGCTCTTTCATTCTTCAACCCAAAATGCATGAATGTGTACTGGTAGGATCCCCATTATGTGGAAAAAGTGGTTTTGTACGTGTCTTCTGGGGCTATCTTGATCTGATGGTAACCTGAGAATCCATCTGTAAATGAGTATGCTTCGTGGTCTCCTACATTCTCTAAGATATCATATGTGAAAGGGGTAGGAAAAGGATCATGTAATCATGCATCGTTCAGTTTTCTCAAGTATACATAAATCCTTATCCCCCCTCGTTTCTTTTCTTTCACTACCGTAGGGCTTATCCATTCAGATTCCTCCATTGTTTCTATGATACCAACTTCCAACATTCTGTCAATTTATTCTTTCACTTTTTGCTTATATATTGGATTTAGTATATATGGTTTGTGTCTGATAGATCTAGCCTCATGTTTGAGAGGTATATTCATCTCTCCTATCTCTCCTCCTATTCTTTTCATCTCTGTAAACGTTGTTGGGAATAGGTCACTATACTCATGCAGTAACTCTATGATTTTTTCCATTGTTTGTTCATCCCAACAGTCTCCAATGTTGGCCATTTTGGGATTCTCATTTGTCCCAATGTTGAATTTATTCACCTTGATTGGCGCAGAAAAAAATTCTGATTCCAGGGATGGACCTTCCACCTCTCTTTCACCTTCAAATTCTTTAATATGAATGTTGTGTGGGTCATCTTCATCTAGTTCTTCTTCTTCCACATGATAGCATGACAATAGTTATTTTATTGTATGTTTGTTCTGTTGTTGATACTTTGTCATGAGTTCAACCTATGGTTCATCGACAAATGTTACCCCTCTTATCTGTTTGAGTGATAAATCCATGTTGGGGTTCTCATGCTCAAATGAGAAATTGACTATAAAAAAAATTTGTAATGTTTTCCATTCTGCAGTTCCTCTGTGTAGTTCCTGGTCTACATACCAGTTGGCTAGAATTCATTCCAATGTGTGGATGAAGTAATGAGGCCATTCCTCTAGTGGCATCATTCTCCATAATGTTCCTCACTTCTCAAAGTGTTCTATTGGTGTCCCATGTCCATCATATCTCTACATCTCATTGCTTCCCTGCTCTGTGATGAATCTAATGCACAGTAGTCACTTACATTGGTACCAATCCTTGACTATTTTTTTGTGTGAACCCCACCATATTGCAAGTGTTTCCTTGAGTGCGATGTCTAGAGATAAGAGCCTATGATTCTCTAACACTTCATCTTCATATCTTGTTATGAATTCTTATAGGTCATTCACCCCGTGAAAACTCGGAGGTTCTCTTATCTCTGTACCCACCCATCTTACTGCGTGGTCTATTCTTGTGCATATTCTTTTAGAGACTTCATGTAATCTTTGTTTCCAATTCTCCAACTGTATCTGAATCAGAAGAACATGATGTGATGCTCCTCCAACTGAGTATTCCATCTGCAGTCGGGTTGACATAATCTTCTTCACGTGCAGTGGTTCTATATAACTAGTTGATTTCCTCCAGATCTAAGAAAGTGGGTTCTACAAACCTTTCTCCTTTTGATGGATCTAATGGTGCAATGACTCTGTATTCCAATGATTCGAACGTCATATTTCTTATCTTAAATTTTATTATGTCATGGTAATCAAATGGACAATCCAATCCAAGCAATGTTGGATAAGGTGTTGTACCATCTACTATCTCTATCACTTCCAAGTCTATCTTAGTGCGCACTCCATCCATATATACTGTCACACCCTTAAGCCTTCCAATTGGTAGAACTTTGTGTTGGTTTGCTAGCTTCAATTGGATAGGTGAATAGCCTAGTGTGGGATCTACCATGCATTGCCATGTCTACTTGGGTAACACATTTACCTCAGAGCCTAAATCCTGATATCCCCCATATTGAAATATCCAATCTTGGCATTTAGTCTAAATTCATCTCTTGTCCTCCTTCTTCTATGGAGGTGATTGATTGTTTTGTACTCTAACTTCCCCTCTACTTTTGTGTTACATCTTTCTAACATATTTTGAAAAATTGGAACAGATGATGGATCATTCAGTAGCTTAACACAAGATTGCATAAATGTCTTTATGGAACTTCGTTGGCATGGTCCATTGATAAGGGCATCTCATACATTGGTATGTTATGAATATGTTGAACGGTTGATGTATATGCAACATATTGCTTGAGGAACTCCTATATTGCCTCCTTGAATATTTCTTTTTCTTTCCCTGCATCAAACTGTCTTTGTGGCTCAGTATTCTTCTTCACCCATTGGTGTTTTATTGGATTATGTTGTACTATGTCAACTCCTGTCTTATCTCCTTCACATAAAACTATGTTTATATTTCTTCCATCATCCCATGCCTTTGCAGAAATCCACTGAAAATTTTGATTGTTCTGATTCATTTTTTCTTGAACATTCCCCAATAATGTTGGATAGCCCTCCATGTCATGATCTGTTGCATGAAAATACATGCATGTCATAGGTGGAAGTGGGCATTCCCTTGCATATTTTCCTAGATGTTGGTATTTGTGGCACACTATTGGACCTCTACCTCTTCCAAATCCTCCTCTACCTCATCCTCCACCTTTGTATCCAGTTCGGTCTCCTCGCTATGCATTGTACCGAGGCACCTGATTATACTGCGCGGGGTTATATTGTGGTTGCACGTTATTGTACTAAGGTTGTGCAGTGTTATACTGTTGTTGCACAGTGTTGTATACCGGTGGTACTTGGTTGAACTGAGATGCAACTTTTCCTGTCATCATTTATGCCTGTACCCTATAGGTATATGACATTCTCTCCCTCATCAGATCCATTTTTATACATTCTTTGTCATCATGACCCACTGACTTGAAAAAGTTGCAATATGAACTCTTGGGTACTTTATGATACTTCTACATCATTGGACAATGATATGGATCATTTCCATGTGTTTTACAAATATTTCACCATGGTCCTCCTATTGGAAAATGATTCGGTAGACGTGTTTCCATCTACTGCACGAATGTTGGACACTCATTCTTGTGGTTTCCTTCTGTCCTGCATGTGGTACACCAAACAACTTCTCTTTTCTCTTTGCCCCTATTTTGGTTTAGTTGAAATGTGAGGTTATTTATATCCTCCTTACTCTCCTCTATTGTTGGATATTTCTTTTGATATTGGTTCTCTTCCAGTTGTAGGGATTCTTGTAGAGCCTCTACCTAAGTTTGAAACTTATGCTACCTCAAAGGGTATTTCAGGTGTGGTAGTAGTGAATTCACAAAGAGATGTCTATGTTGCATATCCATCATGGCATACTTCAACTTACCTTTAAGACATTTAAAACTCTAATCGATATCCCAAACAGACTCTTTCAATTTCTGTCTGATCTCAATCATCTCATTCATGTACCGATCTTCTCAAATCGGTTTCTAAAATTCATTTATCAGTAGCTTCTTGACATATGCAATCATCCTTTTTGTTCCTGGTGGACTATTTATAGCTAAGCTCATGTACCAATCCAGTGTGTGGTCTCTTAGCATGATAGATAACTATGCAAGTTTTGTATCCTCATATGTGATCTTCTTTGCTTCCCAAATCTTCTCACAGATAAACAAGTTATTTTCAGGATCCTATGATGCCTCTCCCCATTGGTAACCTAATGGTGGGATCATGTCCTGCCATTTTGAAAGGTGATTAACTATGACCTCCACGCAATGTAGATACTTGACTACTACTTCCTGAACTGGCTCCTCCAGTTGTTTCTCCTTTGTTGGGTGCACTTCCTGATGTATTTCATCCACTAAAATTTGGTTGTCTGAACGATGGTGTTCTTTCTGGTGTATTAGTCGCACATGGGTTTATGGGTTCCACACTGACACTGACATGGATAGGAGTTATGCCTTTTGTTCATGCCCTTGGGCCTCTTTTCTTCCTCTCATACGTTGTGTGTAGGATTTCCTCATACTGCTCCACAGCCCAGATATTCTCTACCTCTTCTTCATCACTTGCCAATCCCTCTCTCTTTGCTATGACTCTCTTCTTATTATTCATATTATATTGCTAGGGTACTCCACTACACATTTTTCCTTTTGCTTCCATGATCTGCTTGATCTGATCTTCCTCCATCATGATTGGGTCCAAGGCCTCCTCCTTCTTTCCTTTTTCCATCTCTTCCTCCATTTCTTCATCTCTTGTCAGTGCTTCCCCCCTTCCCCCATGCACGTAGGGAAGTTTAGCTTTCTGACTCCATAGTCATTACAACTTTGTTATACATTAGGATATTTATAAGTATACAACGACCTAATATACCTTCCTTTCGGTCCTCTTAGAAACTCTTTCTCTGTTGTGTTGTAAGAATTCACAGTATCTACTGCAAATTATGGGATAAATCCTACAACAATATTATCTAGCTAGAAATCTATTGCTCGTGTGATTTTGTTATCAACTTGTTGTAACTGGGAGATCTCCACATGGTTTCACTCTAACTGTATGATCTGATTTTTTGTGTGGTTGTATTTCAACCTCAATATCCACTCTTGCAACACATGTTGAAAATCGAAGAAAAACACCTCATGCAAGTCACTAAACACATACTTGTCTAGATATTTTCATGGTGTTATTTTAGGGTTTTTGTTGTCCTTCTGCACCAAACTCAAGCTCCTTTTTTTTCAACCAGCTTTCGATCTCTACCTTCGTTCGATTCCACTGTCTAAAAGTTCCTTTTTATAGCTTCATTTTCTTTGTGATTCCTTCACAGATCCCACTCACTCAATACCATGTAGTTTCAGCCAACAATGGAACCATTTGTTGGTTGTTACTCTTTCTTCTTACCTCTTGGGCTGACACAGGTTCATATATAAACAAGATTTCAACAAAGCCCTATAGAACTATTGTCCCTCCTAGTAAACCATAAGGAAACACAACACACAGAGTGTAATGCATAGTCTCACCTAAGATAGTTCTATGGGTGGTTGCAATACTCAAGTGCTTGCAAGATGGGAATGAGTGGGGATCTGGGATTGTATTTTGTGATCTTCATTTATTTCATCTAATGTCCATCTATATTAAACACTCTATTGTTATTTATTCATGCATGTAATCAACAAATCCAACTACCTCATCAATACATTCATCTAATATTTAACCATTGACATAAAGGACATAAACAATAAGCAGTTCACATAACACATGATCTACCATGGTTCAACCCCTCCTAGGCTATTTCCATAAAGATATGTTGCTTAGGCTCTTTTATTATGGTTCTGTAACATATAGCATCGTGCACACTACAACTTTGTTTATATGATTACAAAACAAGATGTACAACCTTTGTGAAGTTGACTATATTGCACCAGGCTTCTCAGCCTGCGATATAACCCTCAAGGTCTAGTTACCTCACTCTCCCACATCTCAACAACTTACAAAAAGGTATCAGATCCTACAATTTTTTTCCTTGCTACAAAAACAGTCTTCTCTAACATGATAGCTCCCCGCCCTAGACCTCTAGGTACTTATTTATACTTATTCTTGGCTTCTCAGCCATTACAATGTATTACAAAAACCCTAACCCTAATTTGGTTAGGTTTTCATGCACACATGCCTCACATGCTTCTTTTCCTATTTTCCTAGTGTCGCTTTTCCTTTATTCCCGGCGCGCTCCCCTGTTTTCTAGAGATGCTATGATTCCTTCAACGCTTCTTCGGTTTCTCTCAAAATTGACCTGCGCCAACATATGTGATGGATAAACCATAAAAATGGGATGATTTCCTTCACTTGGTAGAGTTTTCTTACAACAATGGGTATCAATCATATTTAAATATGAGCCCATTTGAGGCACTTTATGGTAGAAAGTGAAACACACCAGTGAGTTGGGACAACCCAACAGACTGCGCGGTGGTTGTGCCAAATCTACTATGAGAAATGGAGGAGTAGATGGTAATGATAAGGCATAATTTAAAGGCTACCCAAGACTGGAAGAAAAGTTGTGCAAATAAAGGAAGAACCCACAGAGAGTTTAAATTGGGTGACCATGTGTTCTTGAAAGTAAAGTTCAGACACAGTTCCCCAAAGTTGGGAAATTGTTCTAAGTTGGTATCATGCTATTGTGGGCCATTTTAAATCCTATAGAGGATTGGTCATGTCATATATATGCTTTCATTTCCTGCATCCTTGTGTATTCATAATGTTTTCTATGTATCATTGCTTACAAAGTACCTACCTGATGCTAATCATATTATTGATTGGTATGTTATTTAGGTGGATTCATAAGAAGATTTTTCAGTGCAACCAATTTGCATATTGGATCAAAAAATCAAACATCTCTAGAATCGATCCATGGATATAGTAAAGGTCGAATGGACTTGGTATGGTCCTAAGGATGCAACTTGGGAGTGCAAGGATGCTATGCAGATAGAGTATCCACATCATTTTAAATATTTTTGAATTTTTTTATATACATGTGTATATAGTGCGCTAAGGAAAGTTCATAAATAAGGGGGAGGGGAATGTAATGTACCTAATCTGAATCCTTTGTAATTGTACATATATAGTGGTGAGTTATTGGTACCAATTGTAAATGTAAATGTACACATAGGCTGGTGAGATGTTGGCACCAAGTATTGGTTTTGCGCACACCTGAGCAGTGCACGAGGATTGTTATCAAAGAATTGGTGCGCGCACACACACACACACATATGTATGTATGTATGTATGTATGTATTTGAGGTTGGAGATCTTGTGCGGTTATGAGGAGGGTCATTCGAGACACAAATAGGTCAGTTGGCCTATCCTTGTAAAATGTAATCACACTCAAGTTATTAATAATATCACATTTCTACACACAAAAAGATCAGATGAAAAGAGATGGGGGGATAACTCCACCAAAAACAAAAAAGGGGGGGGGCTTAAGTCCTAGGGAACATTTTATTAATATTTTTGAAAAGTGTAATTTATGGATAATTATTTATCCTACATTCCCAAGGGATGGAAATGAGTCACCAAGTGGCTAAAGCTAGTTATGAAGGTGACAAGTTTCCATTTTAAGGCATGCAATATATATAGTTGGATTAAGTGTATTTGGAGGGGGGAGAACTCATTAGAGGAAAAGAGTCATTCATTTCTCATGTGCAGAAGGGGTCAGACCATCTGAGAAAGGATGACTATTACCTTATCTGCAAAGAAAACCTTGTAAGGGTTTTTTGTATTGTAACCAAAGTTTTGTTGTCAAAGACATGGGTTGTCAAGCCCGTGAGGATTCTCTCTAGGTGAGATTTTTGTTAGGAATTGTAACCTGCGCATTGGGAATTAGTTGCAGGGATCTGATACTTCTTGTATGGAATATTGTTGGAACCCTAGAAGGGAAGTGGGGTAGTCTAAGGATTGTTGAGCAGAGAAGGGGAACACTTCCTTGGGTGTAACAAGAATACGGGGAATGCGAGATTGTAGTCTAGTTGCAGCAGTGGCACCTTGGACTGAAATATTATGTTGATTGTTAGACCTTAAATTGGCATTAGGAACCCTTTTTCCCTGGCGGAGTTAATCCCCAAATCGAGGGTGACTTGTTGCTAAAAGTATATGAGAAACATAGTCTATGGCTGGGAGGAACGTCTGAGTTCTACACGCAGTTGGTGAATTTTCATAAAAGATAAGTTTCTTTATGTACTTGTATTATTTATAGTGTTCTTAGTTATATATGTTTAATATGGGTGTAATTCTTGTATGATTTTGCATATAAGTAATTTTTGTTGTTTTGTATAATGTTGCTTGCACATGTAAGTGTGGTGTTGATAGTCAGTATTTGTAGTCTTGCATGAGTATGAAATTTGTTGTTAGTTTTCATGTTAATTTCACCTTATGATAATGGTCATGAGTCTCCTAAGGAAAGTTAGAATGGTTGCACGCGTAAGGAAATACTTGTTGGATTACTGAGAGGGGGGGTGAATCAGTAATAGAGAAAAATAATCCTTTTTAACCATATAATCCAAGTGTTATATAAATGTAGCATTATCATCCAATAATTGTAGAGTAAATAAGCAAAGAACAAATGAAAAATCATACATACACACAGTACACCAGTGTTTTACATGGAAACCCAAAGCGGGAGAAAACCACATAATGCGTTTTCTTATATGTCTTGAAAAATTACATTCATTGGAAGCACCAACTTCCTTTATTTTCCAGCTGCAACTAGAAGGAGGCTCCAACCCCCTAGTTTCTCAGGCTACAACCTGAGGGAATATCCAACTCCCCAATTCTCTAGCTATAACCAGAAAAAGGCTACAACCCCCTTTGTTCTCCGACTACAACCACATGTCCTTGCCTTGTCGAACCGCCCTGACGTATAAGTAGAATGATGGAACCACTGTCACACTATCACTGTGAGATATACTACTATAAACCTGTACCAATAAACCTGAACCATGCATCAACCTGTACCTCAACCTGTAATCAACATGTACCATAAACAAGTTTGCCTTTCACCACATAAATAACTGAGAAAAATTATTTAAAACGAATTAATATTATAACATCTTAGAGGGTGTTTCTCATACCTAAGTTAAAATAAAAATATAGAATGAATGGAAAAAAAAAATTAAAGCTGCTAATCAAAGAAAGTAATCAAAAGCTAAAGAATATTACTTTGTAACAGAAGAAGAAAATGATTGATGTAATCTTCAATGAAGTATTAAATATATTATCTAATTAACATGCAGGTCTTGTATTAACTGATAGTGAATACAGAGGAAAATATGTTTGTTAATAGATTATTGAATATAACATAACCACAGTGGAAGTTGTACTAAATTGTGATTTGCATTCATCAAAGAAAATATATGAAAGTATGTTGGAATATGAAAAGACAAAGAACACATAACTTAGAATAGACAAGATGTAGAATCTCTAGCCTGCATTTGTATTAATTCTTAGTGAAGAGAGCCTTCTCCTTTACAATCGGCAAAAATAAACCCCTATTTCTTTCTCAAAATGTATATTTATACTAGATTAAGACGTTTTGAATTCTATCATTCTAAAAGTTTTGGTTACAAATGAAAAGATGAAACATTTCACTTAGTTGTCCCTTGTCTTCCTTCATACTGGCAGGGTGTTTTCCTTTCTTTGACCTCTAGCTCCAAAATAGGATGGAATAAGAAACAGTATTACTGGCCTCCAGAAGTCCTCCCTTTACCCTATTCAATACAATTTACACATTTTTCTACCAACTGGGCTATCAACTTGGGAAGTTCAATTTGGTCATTTGCTTCGAAAGTGTAGCACTTCCTCTCCAATTGTGGCAGTCTTTCTCCTATTGTCTATTTGTGGCAGACAATAATTATAGGTTCATTTTTATCAACCATTTGTCTATTTGGGAAATATCGACTTGTTTTATCTGAGATAGTTCAACTTGGTCTCTTTCCACATTTTCCTTGATATCTAGAAAATGTTTAACTATGTTAATATTGCCCAATGTTCCAGATCTATTCTCCTTATCGAGATCTAGAAATTTTTTATTTATTAGGCCAAATGTTTCTTCACAAGAGTCTCTCACCTCTTTAGCCATTTTTCTATTCTCTGACAGATTATTTCCCATGCTTTTATCAGAATGTTACCTTTAGTTTGTTCTCCAATGGATAATCTAGAAGCGATGACCATTTCCTCTTTCGTCGTTGCTATGATAGCCTCTTGGAAAGTACTTCGAGCCACCTTAGCTTCTCTCTCTCTTAAGGTAATTTTGGCCAAGTCTTGATCTATCAATTGAAAATGTTCCTAGATGATTTCTACTTTAGTAAGTAGAATATGTTGATATGCTTCGATCTTATTTCGTATTTTAGTGGCTTGAATTCAAAATACTATTATATCTATGATATGGCTTTCAGTAGAATTTAATTTAGATTGCAATTGTTTTATTAATTCCTCTTGTTGACTTACCTGTGCTTGACTTGTCTGAGCCGTCTGTTGCATTTTCTCAAGATTATATTTGATCTATTTGATTTCCTGTTGGTCGGCTGCTCTGGTTTGTTAAAAATCTTTGTATGCCGAATTCCTGGCATTCGTCTCTACATCTACTATCTGAGTCTGTAATTTGCTAATCAACAGGTCCCTTTGTTTCAACTGTTCCTTCAAGGTTCCAAATGAATATTGGTTGGTCGTTGCATTATCCCCCAATGTTCTTGTTATCTCATCGACGAATTCTTCTTCTTTTAAATCTTCTCCATCCGTTAATATTCTATACTTTTTAGCTGCTGCACCCGCTTTTTGATATGTTTCTCTCTTCACCACGACCTTCCTTTTCTTGCTAAAAAAGAAATCACTAGGAGGAAATTCTTCTATAGAGATAGGTGTTAAATCCTCTTTAGATATTATCTATGCATTTGGGTTCCCCTTTTTATATTGTAAGGGTGTGACGGATGGAATGGGACTGCCAATTTCTTTGGATTCTTGTTTTATGATAGCATCTGTGTCTGGTTCATTTGATGGAGACAAGGGCGTGTCTCCTACCCCCTTTGAGGGGGTCTTTGTTTGATCCTTAACCTATTTAACTGGTGTATCTGTCTCTGGGATTTTTTTCTCTTGGCTTGGGATCTCGGTTTCCTGTTTCGAGGTCTCAGTCTCCTATGTGTTCTCCTGATTTTTTTGTTTGCCAGGATTTGTATCCCCTGAACCTTGGGCTCCTATTTGCTATGCACCTAGAGGTTTTGAGGTTTCTCCCTACAAAACTCTGGGGAGGCCACTTTTCTGGTGTTCCTGGAATTTTTAGAAATCGGTCATATCTCTGGGCAGAAGAGCTCGAACCTGACTTAAGACTTCTTAATAGGATCTCACTCATCAGAACATTTCGTCATGAGGGGAATTTTTGTGCTCATATATTTTTAGACCACAAATTTCCATATGGTTACCCACAACCTTATGAGGATCATGTTTCTTAAATTCAATGTCTACTGGTTTCATTTCCTCCAAGGTCGTGGCCTCCACTTTGGCATGGCCAAAATCTAATAAAGAATATGTACCAATGTGTATGGGAAAGGATGGCCATACCTTTTTCTGAACTCCTTTGAGTTCTTTTCTTATCCCTCCGAGCACAATTTGCCTGACGATTTCTCGACATACTAGCTTGTCTGGTAAGAATAGAAATAGGGCATATGGGGGGACATAGCAGCCAAAAATCCTAATATACGAGAATTGTTCTTCTAGGTACCAGTCTACCATGTTGTTCAAGTTTTCCATGACTTTATCTGAAATTCTAGGAGGTGGATGGTCGAAGATAATGACATGCATTGGTACCATTACACAGTTGAAAATATCATAGATTAATTCTTTGGCTTTATCTTCCCAGAGTTTGGAGTGGTATACATGAATAGGCTCTGTGTTATTTGGAGTCCAGCTCTAGCTCATCAATGGAAAAGGTGTCATGAAGCATACATAATCCATAATGTAAGCATACATGAAGAATGAAGTTTCTTTCCCACTCGCCCTTTGTGCTTGATATTTTGTAACTTGGTTGGCCAGATTGTCTGACAACAATTTAGCCCAGTCGAAAGAGTACCCCTCTGCTACTGTGTGGATAAGCGATACTCATGGAAGTAAAAAATGCACAATACTATCTCTTCCATAAAGCCTGCATACCATCATCACTATATACATAAATTTTAGATGTAACGAAGAGATTGTGTAAATACCATGAGTGTCTACTCTGAACTTTTCAGGGCGTGAGCACTAATGTTTGATCATGTTGTATAAGCTTTTTCCAAATTTCTCACATTCTTTCTTTTTGAAACCCTCCAAGAATTCGACATTGTAAGTAAAATTGGGTGTGGGAGACAATTTGTACATCGTCTGCAGATGCTCCGACTTGAATTTCCCAACAACCACCTTCTATGCATTAAATATAGTCCTAGTCGAGACATCTACGTGGTCCAACGCCCATTTAACCATATCGCAATAGGGAAATATCTATGGCCTTGTTGCTACCTTTTGCATCTCCGACTAAGCGACCACTTTGTATTTGATATACAAATCATCTTTCTCATTGTCTCTTGAGTCATCTGGGCAATTTATCAGCTCGTACTGCAAGATGTTGAAAACCTGTGTCCATGTTTTGACTGTGTCAATGTTTCTAGGCGAGGTATCAAAAATAATATCTGAACTCTGACCTGAACTTTCACCAACTATTTTGGACGTTTTCCGTGGAGCCATGATATAAAATATTGAGATTATATTTCCTGTTACAGAGGATGAAAATATAAACAATGGTTATCTTGCTAAACTGACTATGTGAAACTAGAATGGAATTCAAATAATGACGAAAATATTTTCGTTTAGAATAGTTGAATTTGTGTGGGTCCTTGCTAACACGGCGTTTAATTCGAAAGATTTGGAAATAAAGCAAGATCTTATTTTCAATCATTTCCCCAATTAGCTTATAAATTCCATAAATGTTTGATATTTCGTGACTTGGGATGATCGTAGAAACATTTAATTCTTTACCCGTAATCTCCACAGGTTTAAATTTGTTTAAGATATTAATTAATGCATTTTAATCCTTTAATTAATCACAATTAGTTCTTAATCCTTTTTTGGCATTCGTAGTCTTGGACGATTTTATTCATAGTCTTGGACCATGAACCCCAAATTTGTGATATTGTAATTTGGTTAATTAACTTTGATCATACTTAAGTTCTTAATTGATTGTGATTAGTTTATAAATCTCACGACCTTGGGTATCGGGATTACAAAGGTGTTGTTCTAAGGTAAAACCGTTGAGTCACAAAGTCGCGATACTTAGCTAACATTAATTATCGTTAGTCTTGTAATTAACCAGGTTTATCTTAAGTCGATTTCGTGACTTTGTACATCGGACACTCGAAGGTTGCTCGAGGTGTGACTCTCGAATCATGAAAGTGCGATGCATTAAAAAAGTCATAATCGTTGCTCCATGTTTTGATGATCATGATTAAACTTAACCTGACTTTGTTATTTCGCATGTCGGGACATTGGGAGCTTTGATATGTATATCCGTTAGATCTGCAAAATCCTGAAATCCAAGATTTGAGGTTTATGGTTATCGTTCTTTGTTATTTGAAAGAGTGGGTGACTTCAACTTTTTGTAATTGGAGTATTAAAAAAAATATGTGTGTTCCAACATAGGCTCCATCTAGGGATCTTGCCTCCCTGTGGGACGAGAAGAACAGTATACCACATGCCTTTATTGGGTAAATGGAGTCATTACTTTAATTTTTGTGAAATGTTTTCAGAAAGAGGGTACAGAGAGAATCTGAGGTCTCATCTTTATCTCTGAAAGCTTTCAAAGCTTAATCGTTTACTAATCTCAATTTTAGGTCCTTCGATGACTTCCTCTTCCTTAAAACTGATTTCAGATCTTCTTAAGATAATCAAAACAAGTTACAACCTTAGGATTTCTAACAGGTTATGTCGATCTTTCTTGCATCAAGTCAAAGTAATTTCGGTGTTTTTTAATCAGGGAGTCCCGCGTGAACTTGGGATGTAGATATAGTCCAAAAGAAAACCGGTTACCAGAGTACAATATAATTCATGTATAACAGCCTTACAGATATCTTAGACATTTCTACACTTCCAGCGAGCCTATTCTGTACCCCGGTGAAGTTATTTGATTCCCTTTATTGATTTTCCTTTCACCACTTCAGTTTGTAACTTTGCATTTAAATGTTGAGATGAGGGAAATCATTTAATGAATTTCCTTTCATCATCTCTTTTTTGGACTAGATGGGGGCAATCATTTGTGAATTTCCTTTCAACATTTGTCTTATACTTTTCTTTTTAGAACATGAAGTGGGGGAAATCAATTTGTATAAAGCATACTAGGGGTGATATATGTTAATAATTTTTTCAACAGAGGTCTGTTAACTCACTTTGATTACTCTAGACAAGTCTTCTTTTGACCTTCAAAACATCTTAGTTTGCAGGAAAACTTATGGGCATCTTTTTTTTTTATTTCCAGGGGCCTTCTTCTGAGCAAGACTAATCATTTAAAACTTGTTAAAAGAACTAAGAGAGTTAGGATTATCCTATACATACTTGTGTTTAGTAGGAGCCCGAGGAGCTATGAGGACTTGCCCTTTTTCTAAAGATTTGTTTGTCATCTTTCAGAGGTAAAGCGTGACCCCTCCTTCCTCTGTGGAGGCCATGGGGAGGCATCTGGAGTCAAGGGGAATAATACCAAATATTTTAACAAGGTGACAGAGGGGTTTCAGATTTCATAAACGCGATTGTTATAAAGCAAACCCGACTCTTGAAAAAATGTTCTCTGAGTTCACTTTATTTTTTTTTGTTTTTCGTTTATTTTAATTTTATCTGTATGATCGCTTTTATGATTTATTTTGAAAATTGTTCTTTTGATAATAAATCGAGCGAGTATCTTTATATATATAAGACTGTTGTTGCACCAAGTGAAATTATTTGGAAATCAAAATAATTTAGAGACTCATACCTTTGATTCACCATCTCACTCTCATCTAAGTAAATTATTTATTTATCACCTGTTTTGGGATAACCAATATTTCTAATATACGACCACTTGTTTGTCTCCTTCATAATGTTCGAGCTATCAACAATAATCCTGTGTAAAAAAAACATGAAGAGTGTCATGGTTTTACAAGTCACAACATTCAATGTGTAAATTATTTTGCATTTACTTTTCTATGAAATCACTAACCTATTTTATTTGAGGTGGAAGTAAGACTCACCTAAAAATTGCAAAAACTGCAAAAACAGAAAACACAAATCAGTATATACAATGGGATTTTGGAAATCAATTATTGCGTATAGTGCTTAAGATAACGCCCGTTGATAGGGGCGTTAAGGATTTTACCGTCCAAATTTTCTAGCAAAAATGAGTTTTTCCCTTCGGAGGTTGTAACTTTGAATGGTCCATACCAGATGTGATCGAATTTTCCATGCTTGGCCGAGTCTTCTCTCCTGGCATCCCATTTCAAAACCAAGTCATCATGGATGAATTCCCTATCTTTATACTTATGATCAAATAAGGCTTTCATGTTGTATTGGTATTTCTGAAGTTTTTCATCCACTTCATCCCTATTTTGCTAAACTTTGATCAGTTGATTTATTCTTCTTGTGACATGATTTGGTTCTTCCTTTTCATCTTTCCAAAGTTTCATTACAGGTAGAGCCAAATTTATGGGTAATACTACATCGGTTCCGTATACCATTTGAAATGGAGAAGTATCGATCGATTTCTTAGTGCCTATCCGATTTTCCCACAAGGCATATTTCAAATGCATGCCAAGCTTTCTTATTTTCATTCAAAACCTTTTTTTATTATGGTGATTAAGATTTTGTTTGATGATTCATCTAACCCATTGCCTTGAGGATAGTACGTTGTAGAATGACCCAGCACAATATTGTATTTTTTGCAAAAGATAACCATTGCCATAGATTTGAATGCATGGGCATTATCTGTAACTATCTTCCGAGGACAGCCGAATCTAGATAATGTATTTTCCTCCAGGAAATTTATTACCACTGAATCTGTAGCTTTCCTGGTCGGGATAGTTTCTACCCATTTGGTGAAATATTATGTAGTGTTCAGGGTCCATCTATTTTGTGCGTTGGAGTGTGGATTTATTTTTCCTATTAAATCTAACCCCCATTGTTGAAAAGGGGTTTCTGTTTTAACCGAGACCAAAGGTAACGTCGAGAGTTTTTGCTTGCCAGAAAATAATTGACAGGAGTTACAGGCTCTAACTTTGGCATTCACATATGAAAACAACTTCGGCCAATAATATCCTTCTCTTAGGATTTTATAGGTTGTTTCTCTCCATGCATGATGTCCTCCGCACACTCCCTCATGAAATTCATTTATAACTCTTTCTATTTCAGACTCTACTAAACAAACTAGTAGAAAACCTAGAGGGTCTTTCCAATACAACTGGCTTTCTGAGATACAATACTTTACCGCATGCAATTTCAATGTCCTAGTCTTATATGGAGACATATCATTTGGGCATTTCAGAGTCAAAAGATAATATACTATGTCTTTATACCAACCCGAAGATGCAAACTTCTCTTCGATTCTAGTTGTAGCTATCTGGTCATCAAATTCATCTATGTCTAAATATCCTTCCTGCTCTTGTAGGTTATTTATTCCAAGCACTCTGAAACTTGATTCGGATAGTAGCTTAGCCAAACCTTGTCCCTTTACAATCTTTGTCAGTTTTACCTCTAGATATAACTCTTGAATTTTAGCCAACCATCGCCCCCTCTTCCCATCACTATCAGGCTGAACCAATATATCCTTAACGGAACTGGTGGGTACATATGCAATGATCTTGGAATGCAGTACGTAGGTTATAAAATATTTTAGTGCTTTCACCATGGCATATTCCTGTTTTTCCATTATGACGTACCTCAACTTTGCGTCTCTAAGGATCTTACTGAAAAATGCTATTGGTTTCTCAAACCCCTCTTCGTTCTTCTGGAGGAGTAACGCTGCAATTGTGTGTTCGAATGCAAACGAAAATATCAAAAATTCCTTTAGATAATTAGGGCTTTCTAGTACAGATGCTTCACTTATAATTTTCTTGATGTGTGCAAATGATGTTTTTGCTTCAGTCGTCCATTTGACTTCGTTTTTCTTCTTGAGCATATCTGTAATCAATTTCACAATTTCAATAAAGTTCAGGATAAATCACCTCAAAAATTTATTTTCCCTAAAAATGACTGGATTTCTTTTACATTTCTAAGAATATTTATAGTATCAATAGCTTCGACCCTTTTAGGATCAATTTTAATTCTGTGTCTAGATACAATATGGCCCAAGAGTTTACCTTCTTGCATCGCAAAGTGAGATTTCTTGGGATTTAGAGACAAACCAAATTTGTGGCATTTATCGAACATTTGCTTGAGGTGGATTAGATGTTCTTCATTAGATTTGGAAAAAATGGTTAGATCATCAAGATAAATAAAGATGAATTTATCTCTTTCACCGATGAAGGCGATATCCATAGCTCACTGGAAAGTAGCACCTGCATTCATCAAACCAAAAGGCATTTTGTCATACATAAATGTACCCCGTGGGGTGGTGAATGTTGTCTTTTCTTTATCGTCCTCGTTAACAAAAATATGATTGTAACCAAAAAAAACCATCAATCATTGACATTATATTTGCTCTGACCACTTTTTCTAGAACATTGTCCATTTTGGGTAGCGGATAATTGTCTTTGAGAGATGATTTATTAAAATTTTTAAAATCTACACACAGTCTAATTTCTCCACTCTTCTTCCTAACCGGGACCAGATTAGCTACCCACTCAGAATACCTGAGTGGTAAAATTATTTTAGCATCCAAGAGCTTTTTTACTTCTTTTTCGACCACGGGTAATAATATAGGATTGATTTGCTTGAGCTTCTGTCTAAAAGATTTGACACCTGGCTTTAAAGGAATCTTGTGTTCGATCACAGTGGTGTCATAAGTTCTTAGCTCATCATAAGACCAAGAAAAAATGTATTTATATTGCTCGAGTAAATCTGCATACTTACCTTTCATCTCAGGAGGAAGATATTTTGATATTTTTACTATTCTAGGATTTTCTTTGGTACCTATATCACAATCTTCGACTTCTTTTGGTTGAGGTTGCAGAGTAGATTTTAAGGGCATGTCATTTTGGTCAAATAGTCTTTCTAAGGGGATTAGACCTTGAGGGATTCATTTTTTCTTTAGTACTAACATGCGATGATTCATGATCTTTTCTTGGAACTTTTGAGGATCTTCCCCTTATTCCATAATCCAAGTATGGTCATTTTGGTTTTCTTGATCAATGTGTGTCTCGACAAAGTCTTCCACCATTTTGATGAACTTTTTGATCTGTCCATCGTCTTCGAACACCTGCCATTTTTGTATATTGTTTGGTATGGAGAGTATGTGCCTCATCTCTATGTGATACTTGAGTTTAAAAGTTGTAGGAAGTGCAAAAGTTGAGGCTGATTTGGCTAATGAATCAGCTTGCAAATTTTCTATATGGGGAATGTAATGAACATTAACTGATAAGAACAAAAATTCCATTAAATCCCAAGTGCAGTTTCTATAAGATCTCAATCTCAGGTGTTTGTCTTGGTACTGCTGATTTATTTTTTTTACAATTAATTCCTCGTCTCCATAGACTTCCAAGTTCTTTATGTCTAGCTTCCTGACAACTTCTAATCCCAAGACCAGGCTTCATACTCGCATACATTGTTCATGTAATCTATGTCCCATTGTAGTCTGTAAGAGAAAGGAATGATAAAATCATCCCTAGGTGCTACAAAGAGTACTCAAGTGCCTGCTCCTTCACATGACGAAGCACCATCAAAATACATTTTCCAGATTCCAGTACTATATACACTTTCTTTTATCTCATCTGTTTTTTTTTTTTTTTCTGTGAAATCTTCAACACATTTATCTATATCGTCATCAATTGATAAAATACAATTTCCAAGATCCTGATCAACGACATAAACAAGGTAATTGTTGGGATTATGTGGATCAATTACCATATATGCCAGTCACGTTTCCTGGTATAATCGGGTGAACTGTCCTCAGAAGATGGGAATCGAGGCGTATGTCATGTCCAACTGAAGGGATCCTCCAAGATTAGTGCCCCAAGACTTGGATAATAGCATACCATACTTCGGAGGTATATCAACAATAACCACATCCATAAAAACAATTTTTACTAGGATCTGTGCAAGATTTACTACTAAGTCTTTGATCATGCCCACACATTTAACTTTTCTTGAATCAAATGAATACAGGTCTCCGTACGGCCTAGCAATTTCGAGGCCAAGTCTATCCATAATAGCCTTGGGCATCGTGTTATGCGAGGCTCCAAAATCCATCATGCAGTTATGTAGTAGGCAATCATGCACATTTAGTGTAATGTAGAAAGGGGCAATGGTATCTCTGGCCCCTTCAAAATGCGGACCAAAAATTATATTAGGCTTGTGATCTTCCAAATTTATAACGTCATCTTGACTTCCCATATCTGAAAAATTTATCATTTTGGTGATTTGTTTTCGGTAGACGGGATTCTTTGCCAGTTTAACCAAAGGTATCGATATTTTGATTTTGTTAATCTCATTTTCTAGGATGAAACTTCCTATTTTTTTTTTAGTTTCTCTGATTGGTACTTCAGTCTCCTTCTTTTCTGATTTATTTATTTGTATTTCTTTATTTTCATTTGTTTTTTTCCTGTCGTTAGTGTTTCAGATATCTTAGCTTTGGAACCTTGTGGGTCAACTCCTTTTATTTTGGTGTTCTGTGTTTCAGTTTCTTTTGGAGTTGGTTCATATGCTTCACCTCTCTGCAGGATTTTCTTTGGTTGGGTAGTTCTTATGTTTTTAGTTTTAGACCTTAGATTATACTTGTTTTGGAGCTCGACCATTATAGTATAGGCGATTCCTTGGCAAGAAGGATCATATGTACTATCTATGTTGATATCCTCATTAGACCGATGTTCTGTTTTTAAAAACTTCTCATAATCTTGTCTAGTTAAATGAGGTTGATAACAATTCTCCCAGAGATTATTCATATCTTCTTCTAAATCCTCAAAATCTTGTATGTCATTTCCTCCTATAAAATTTTCGTTCTTCAAAGGAGTCTGAACTTTTTGATCTTCATCTATAATTTGTCTTTGTTTTATTTGAGGATTGGGGTTCCTCCTGAACTCTCTCCTAACGAACTGATCTTCTTTAGATTGATCTAGTTCCATCTTTGAAATTTTATTTGACAGTTCTTTTATTATCTTTTCCATATCATCCATCTTGTCATCTGCAAACCTCCCAGATCCGGAGGGTCCTGCTTGTTCCCTAAATCGTTTAATCTCTTTGTTTCTTGTTTCCACTTTTGTTTTTAATTTTCCAAAAGCCATCATATTTGACTCAATTTCTACGGCATCGTCTTGCATTCGGGTAAGTTCAGTCGCTCTCCTTTCTCTCAATAATAGTGAGAAATCGGGTTCGAAAGCTCCTGCAAAAGTTACCTTTGCTGCAAGCTGGGAAGGTTTAACTTCGATTGGGATTTTGTTATATAATTTATTAAATCTTTGGATGAATTCAATAACAGTTTCTGAATTTTTTTTTTCTTAAAGCCCCAAACTCAATTAATTAATATAAGTGATATTTCCTTTCACCCCATTGTCCGAGAAAAGAGTTTTCTAGTGCGTCATAGGATAATATCGAACCTACGAGTAAACTTCGAAACCAGTTTCTCACCTGTCCTTAAAAATTTTGAACAAACAACCATGAATACACGTCTTCACGTTCGAGACCGAGAATATCTGCAAATTGATCAAAGAAATTTATATGTTCGGTTGCGGTTAAGTCTCCTTCCCTTGTAAACTTCATTATATTTTTCATGTATTTTTCAAGCAAATCATGAAGGGGTACTGGGAGGACCAAAGGAGCATGTTTGGCAGCTACTTTAGCGAAAATCTCGGGGGGTGAGTGTGGGCCTTGACCGCCCCCTCCTCCTCCTCCGACAATTGCCATAGATATTCTAGGAGAGGAAACTGATACGTTATAAAGAGGGTTTTCAAATATGTATAGCAATCCTTTAGCTTCTTCAGAATGAAGCAAAAAAGATTCCGAGAATCATTTATCAGGAGACGAAAAAACTGAAAAAGGGGGGAAACGGGATATAGGGACTCGATTTCTCTGACTTGCAAGATATGTAAATGGGAGAACCTATAGGAGTCGAATCTAAGTGTATGGTATACTCTTATAGACTTTGTGAGGTTGGGAAATTTAGTTCGAGAGCTAATGGGATATCAATCGAAATAGACTTTACTTTAGATGTTTCACCTTCACTTAGACAGGAGGTAGTCGAATGAGCTTCAATCTTAATTTCAGGTAGGACTTACTTAGGGTTTATGGTTTCAAGTGGAACCTTAGCCTTAGACTGTGTGGATTTAGGTTGGTAAATTGTAGTAGATTTCTTAAGGAATCCTCTTGGTTTCAGTATTTTTTCAGGGTCGGAAACAGGCGTGGTCTTCTTATCATCTGGGTTTTGTCTAGTGTTCCTTCGACCAGATGCCAGCTTATTTAAATTGTGTAGTCACCAAGTGAATAATAAAAACTTAGCCTTTATAATGTGTTCAGTATTTGTTCACTATCAAAGAAAGAAACTTTGCAAAAGTCATTCTCCCAGGGAAAAATAACTTTGTTTCTCCGTGTTAAGAACCAAATATCAATATAGCATAGAAAAACCTCAGAAAAAGTACTCAACGCCTTGAAAAAGAGATAATTTCAAATAATAAGCCTCTTCGAGGGGGAAACCTCCTTTTACCCCACTTAAATGTTCAAGTACAAGAT
>ML779908.1:277436-314939 GCA_009831015.1 Picea engelmannii | reverse complement strand
GATACTGTAATACACTTTTGTACTCAGATTTTCATTGCTAATACAGATCACAGGTTCCTTTCCATTTTGGTATCAGTTTTTCATATTTCTTCTTCACTGTTATCTTGTTGTCAAACCTTGAATAGTTGTTATCCTATTGTTTGTTTCATGACATTATAATCAGTTTCTTTATTTGTTTATTAGACCCTGCTTTGCACTGGTTTATGAACAATCTTTTCTTCATCCACTGAAAGCTATTTTGTTGTTTAACCAATCTTGGAGAGCACTGTCTATTTGTTTACCATTTGATGTCTGAATGCTATTAGATGAATTGAGTTATCCCATTGATCCACCTTTACAAAATACAAAAACATTCATTTCTTAAGTTACCAAGCACCTTTGGTCTGCAACCACAAAGGGTTTCTTGGAGTGATAACAGGTACCTCCCGAAATACGTCTTCAAACACTGTTAGTACCACATGGTCTCAAATCTTTGAGACTTCATCTCTGGATGCTTCCTCCACTTGGGTTGCAAATAATTGATAGCCTTTTCTGTAGCACTTCTTCAGCTGCATTGCTGAGATTTCTCTAACAACCATAGCTCTGGGAATCCCTTGGATTGTTTTCTGATTCCCCTCCTCATCCAGGTATGTAAATTCCTTGTTACGACAGTCCAGGAGGGCATGGTACTGGTCCAACTAGTCCATCCCAATTAAACAATCATAAAAGCCTAATGGAAAAATATTCAATTCAACCTTCATACTCAATCCCTTCATGTCCACCAGACAGGACTTAACCAACTCAGTGACTTTCCTCTTGGTTCCTGTAGACAACTAAACTAACCAAGACTTTTCATGTTTGTTTATTGATAAATGAACACTTTCCACCACTCTAGGGTCTATATAACTATGGCTAGCCCCTGAATAAATTAAAATAATAAATGGTTGGTTGTTAATCAGACCTTCCACTTCAATCATGTGAGACTGAAATTCAACTTGCTTGTTGTCTAGGGCTGCAAAGATCCTTGGCATTCTACTGCCCATGTCCTCCATTGTTTCAGCTTGTTGAACATTATGGACAACTCTTGCTTTTCCATTTTTATGGGGACAATATTTGTACTTGTGGTTCTCTTTATAGCCCCAATAATGAATGGGCATTTGTCTCAACCTTTGTTCTCCCACTTCAGCCATTCTCGTCTCTCTAAATGATGGATGTCCTTGAGGACCATTTCTGAAAAAGGGTGGTTTATTCCCCTTCTGCCTCTGTTCTTTCTTGAACCTTTTCTGGTCATCCCAAGCCTTCCGAAAGGTAGGCTTTTCTCTTTGTTGTTCAAATAATCACTTCGCTCTTCTTAGCATTTCTTCCATAGTCTTTGGGTCATCATACTGAATCTTATTCCCAATAGGAGGCAGTAATCCACTCAGGTACCTCTGAATCTTGACAGACTGATCCTTGATGAATGGAACATACTTCAGTAATTCCAAAAACTTTCGTTCATACTCATCAATGGTCTGGTTGTCCAGCTTGAGTTCAAAGAACTCTTTCATCTTTCTGTCTTAATATCTTTTAGTTAAGTATTTCCTCTCGAAATACCTCTTGAATTATTTCCATGTGATGTCCCTTTCCCTGATGTGTTGCACCTGCACAAGTTGATCCCACCACATGGATGCCTTTCCTTCAGTTGATACATGGAAATTCTTCCTTCTTCCTGAGAGGAATAATTCTGCAGTTGGAAATATTTCATCATGCCAAGAAACCATGTTTCGACATATTCCTCCTTCTTATGTTCTCCATCAAACGTAGGAGGCTTAATCTTGTTCATGTCCCCTTTCAATTCATCCACTCCAGATCTTCGATGTTTTCTGGTAGGGGATGGGATTGAACTACTATGTTCTTCCTTATCGAAATGCTTTGCGGAACGACGACAATGTCTGCTACCACTCCTCAATCTTCTTTTTCTCTCAGGGGTACTGTGACTCCCTGTTTTTCTTGTGTTACTCTCCTTTTCCAATTTCCTTTCTATTCTTTCCAGGTTCTTCAACATATTTAAGTTGAATTCACCCTATCGACCCCTGATCCTCATGATCTTTCGGCTATCGGCTCGGTGAGCCTGGGATTCTCTCTGCAATCTTTCAATGATTTTCATCATATGTCCTTCCTTATCTAATTCTCTTCCATGCCCATTGGAGTTCGATCCTTCGACTCCCAATTTGACATCCCTTCCTTCTCTTTCATTCTCTGAATTGGAGGCAATCTGCACCTCTTCCATTTCTATACTCGACGTTGATTCACGACTGTCCTGACACTAGTTGAATTCTACACACACAACGTGTAGTCAACCAAAGTTTTTCAGGCCTTAAACCCTTAATTAAACTACAATAATCATAAACCAATGTGAACAAGAAAACTTTTTGACTTCACAAATTTTCTGAGTTTCGCTCGGATCTGTAATTTTCGGGTGATAGATCCCATTTTCTTAGTCCCCAACCCATGCATCCATGGGCCATGATCAAATGCTAAAATTATAGGTGCTACAAGGCTCTCCAAATGAAACTTTGAGTTTTAGGATTTCGGGGCTTCGGGGTTTCGGGTTTCAGGGTTTTGGTCCTAGAGGTTCTCACACTCGCTTCCCTCTCCAACTCCTGACTTTCAAAATTTCAATTTCCTTACCCTCCGGGCCCACAGCATAGTTGTCTCCCACCAAGGTAGTGACACATGGTGTCCTTAAGAAGGTCCACATTACCTCCGGTGACGCCATCCGAGCCTACTGAGTCTTCTTTTCCTTCGGGGCCCACTGACACATGACACAGATCCCATGGGTCCACATCCATCAAAGTGACGTCAAATTGACCCACTACTTCGTCTCTTCAGTATTTCATGATTTCAGGCTTCGGGAGTTTTTGCATCAACACATCCCACTTCTCCTGACAACCAAACTCCCGAAATTCTGAAATTCTTCCTGGACACTTAATGGTCCAGATCTCTCCTTGATCAATGGTTCTGAACTAATCGTGAATTCACGTTTTTTGAATTCTCATGAACTTTCCCTTTGACCTTTTCAAGTCATGAGTCCACTAAAGGATGATCGCTCTCCACGCGTCCCTCCCGATGGATGATCCTGACAAATTTGGGATTTCATGTATCATGATTCCCACACTCATGTGCAACTCCAAAAAGGTTTTAAACCTTGTGCACGTTCTCTAGATCTGACAGTCGTGAGGGTTCTCCTTTCCTCCCAAATAGATTCTATGGCTCCAACACTTCTGGTGTAGATTTCTCTCTCTCCCTGTGGCCATATACCACACCGACTGTAGTTTTATAATACCGCTACACCTCCTAAGCTTTGTAACATGGTCAAGTAACCCGTTGACACTCAAAAACATTCTGAGGTCTGAAATTAGTCCTCCATGAACAATTTCCTTCTCAAAACCTCAGTCCAAAGACCACTTATCTAGCCCATCCAGGCTCAGCATTGAAATTAGGCTCTGATACCAAACTGTAACGCCCCCCAACCTTATTCCCATTGGTCGGGCAAATGTTAGTGTGAGGAATAACATCATTCTCATACTTAATTAATAAGATGCATTTAAATCAAATTAAACACATTTAACTCAGAGTAAGCACAAGCAAAAATGATAACATAAATAATCCTTAGCATTAAAAATAATTCATATGCACACAGGATACATGTTACATATAAACATCACAGACATGCATATACTTATAAATTAAGTACAAAATTAACACTTATCTTTTATTACTGGCGTAATTCCACCAACCACGTGCAGGCCTTCCACGAACCTCCCAGCCTTAGACCACGCTGCTCATCACTCTCAGCAGTGGGTCACCCCCGAGTTGGGACTAAGCTCCACCCAAGGAAAGGAATCCTAGTCTAGGCTGAGGTTATAGGGAAAAATTCATCGAATAACTGGAAGGATTCTCCCCAGGATGCCTTCTCACACCCACTACTAACAAACTCTCATTCACCACATGCCTGTTATGCCCGGAAGTATACACCTTCACAAGAATAGTCCATCAGTGCTTCACCTCCCTCTCTGGGTCTCGACAACAGGCCGAATCAGGAATTCTCAGAGCTTTGAAGCTGGTGTTGGACTCTCTCTGGGAGAAACCACTTCCCAGAAGACTCTCTCACCTAGAGGGAGTTGCTCACAGGCCTGACAACCTACTTCTTCAGCACACCCTTCAACTCAATTCCAACTGGGTGAGGGAAACCATAACAACATCAAGCACTCAGTTAACACTGGGATGATGACCACAACAGAAAACGAGCATAGTCCTGCAAATGGAAATGACCAGACGCTAAAACACAGCACGCTCAGGCGATTATCCAGGTGTTGTGTTCTACAGAAGAAACAAATCGGCTCACGGTTTACCGGTTATAGGATGCATGACAGGAAATTATGCAGAGGTCAAGGATGGAGGCCAATCGCAAAGAATAGACGGGAATACACTGGACAATCACAGAGGTCTCATGGTTTCAGTTTTCACTGTTGTGTGTGATATGCCCCCCTAGTTCAGACGCAGAGGTCACATAGTTTAGACAACGAACGATCGAATGGAGAACACCCCCCCCATCATAGATCAACTCAACAGTTTTAACTGCATTCGCTTGGGTTGACACTTGTCACCCATGAAGCTCATTCCTTCCCATTTGGAAGTCACTCGTCCTTCCAAAGAACTTAGGATAAAACATCACATTCCACATGGATTTTTGGAATAATATTAAAATATTATTCCCAAGGACTTAAGCCCCTAGGCTCAACACTTAGCCTCTCTTTTCCACCTTCCATCCCCCAATCCCTTACCCATTCTATGGAAGCTTAGTCCCCCGTCACTCATTCATCATGGTCGGTCTGCACACAATGGTGTTTATCTTTATTAATAATGTGCATAGTTACATGTACAAAATCAGGCTCTTGGCCTTCAACACTTAGGCTCCCTGGCCTAATCACTACATAAGCCCACTAGCTTATATAAACTTGCCTCACCAGCCTATAAAACAAAATTACAATTCATAATACAATTGGGCACGTCCTTGGGGTATTACAAAATTGCTCGCATTCTTTCTTTTTGAAACCATCCAAGAATTTGGCATTGTAAGTAAAATTGGGTGTGGGAGACACTTTGTACATCGCCTGCAGATGCTTCAGCCTGAATGTCCCAACATATACCTTCTGCGCATTAAATATTGTCCTAGTCGGGACATCTATGTGGTCCAACGCCCATTTAACCATATCACAATAGGGAAAAAGTCACAGCCTTGTTGCTACCTTTTGCATCTCTGAATGAGATACCACTTTGTATTTGATATACAAATCATCTTTCTCATTGTCACTCGAGTCGTCTAGGCAATTTATCAGCTCATACTGCAAGATGTTGAAAACCCGTGTCCATGTTTTGACTGTGTCGATGTTTCTAAGCGAGGTATCAGAAATAATATCCGAACTCTCACCTAAACTTTCACCAGTTGTTTTGGGCATTTTCCGTGGAGCCATGATATAAAATCTCGAGATTATATTTCCTGTTACAAAGGATGAAAATATAAACAATGGTTATTTTGCTAAACTAGCTTTGTGAAACTAGAATGAAATTCAAATAATGACGAAAAATCTTTCGTTTAGAATACTCGAGTCTGTGTGGGTCCTTGCTAACACAGCGTTTAATTTGAAAGATTTGGAAATAAAGCAAGATCTTATTTTCAATTATTTCCCTAATTATCTTATAAATGACATAAATGTTTGATATTTCGTGACTTGGTATGATCGTAGAAACATTTAATTATTTACCTGTAAGCTCCACAGGTTTAAATTTGTTTAAGATATTAATTAATCCATTGTAATATTTTAATCCTTTAATTAATCACAATTAGTTCTTAATCCTTTTTCAGCGTTCGTAGTCTCGAACAATTTTATTCATAGTCTTGGGCCATGAACCCCATATTTTTGATATTACGATTTGGTTAATTAACTTTGATCATACTTGAGTTCTTAATTGATCGTGATTAGTTTATAAATCTCGTGACCTCGAGTGTCGGGATTACAAAGGTGTCGTTCTAAGGTAAAATCGTCGAGTCGCGAAGTCGTGATACTTAACTAACATTAATTATCGTTAGTCTTGTAATTAACCAGGTTTATCTTAAGTCGCTTTCATGACTTTATACATTGGACACTCGAATGTCGCTCGAGGCATGACTCCCGAATTGTGAAAGTGTGATGCATTAAAAAAGTGATAATCTCTACTCGATGTTTTGATAATCATGATTAAACTTAACCCGACTTCGTTATTTCGCATGTCGGGACATTGGGAGATTTTATATGTATATCTGTTAGATATACTAAATCCCAAAATCCGAGATTTGAGGTTTATGGTTATCATTCTTGGTTATTTGAAAGAGTGAGAGGCTTCAACTTTTTGTAACTGGAGTATTAAAAAAAATGTGTGTGTTCCAACAGATCTTAGAAAGCATCATCAAAAGAATTTATCCTCCCTTGAATTTCGACCTTTTTTACTTCACCTTCTCTCTGAAATTCGGCTTAGATATCCTTTGGTTACCTTAGTCATCTATAAATATTCAATATGCTCAAGTGTGATATGAAATGAGAGAGCCTTTCCTCTTATTTATACTTTCATGTAGCTTCCTCAAGGGCTTACCTTTTGACCATCTTAATCCACTTTCCTTATTTTAGGGTTAACCAACTTCTAACCACTTGTCCAATTAGTAATTTATCCATTAACTTTATTATTTAAATAATTTATTTTGTATCCACTTTGACTTATAGTACACTCATCACTTCACTTTACCTCTAGGGGTTACCTTCTAACCATATTAAACCACTTTCCTTATTTTAGGACTAACCCACTTCTAACCACTTATCAATTTAGTAATTTCTCCATTAACTTTATTATTTAAATAATTTATTGTGTATTCACTTTGAATTATAGTACACTCATCACTTCACTTTATTATTTACCTTCTAAAAAACTCTTAAACCACTTTGACTACTTTGACCTTTTGGGGCTTCTAGATGACTCCTGAGGGTTCTCCGACTTCACATGGCCATAAATCTCTAACCGTGAGGAGTTATGTGATGTTACACATACCACTGGAAATGGAATGACATGTACTATCCATATAGAATAATATTACCTGCAAATATATCAAAAATCATATCGTTATCCATCAAACAAAATTGGGTCCATTACCCAAACCTGGGTTCTCCAACTTCCTTCAAGGGTTGACATGAATGAAAACCAACCTTAATCAACAATCTCCCCCTTTGGCATTGATGGAAACACTCTGATGCAATACTGAAATCATGTCATGCAATACTGAATTTATATCACTCATGCCCCCCCTGGAACCATGCATCTGTCCTCTGCATCTCCGTGACCATTGCTCCCCATGGAATTATGCCTTTGTCTTCTGCATCTGATAAATCTCTCCCCCTTTGTCATCAATGGAAAAGGTGTATTTCCATCTGGGGTTTCTCCCCCTAACTAAACTATTTTTTTTTATGGTGCTTCCTCGTGTACATCTAAGACATATAAGATAAGCATTCAAAAGAATTCATTTTGGAGTAGAAATAACTCCAAGTCTATGGAGAATATACTCAAAGGATTCCCGTGGAAGTGGTTTTGTGAAGATGTCTGCCACTTGTTCTTTTTTGCCCACATACTCAACTCTGATGTTCTTTTCTGCAACCTGTTCTCGTAGAAAGTGATACTTGACTAGAATGTTCTTTGTCTTGGAGTGCATCACCGGTCTCTTTGATATACTGATGGCACTTGTATTATCACAATAGATTGGAATGGGCTCATCATACTCAACCAGTATATCTATCAGAGTTTGTTTCATCCATAGAACTTATGTACAACATAATGTTGTTGCAATATACTTTGCCTCGGATGTAGATAAAGATACTGATGATTGTTTATTTCTTACCCATGATACTAAACACTCACCCAATTAGAACGTTTCTCCACTGGTGCTTCATTGATCATCAATACAACCTGACCAATCTGCATCTTTGTCGCAAATAAGTGATAGATCCTTTCCTTTTGGATACCATAATCCAAACTCTTTTGTTCCTTTGAGATATTTGAAAATCATCTTCACTACTAATACATTTGATTCCTTTGGTGCTTCTTGAAATTGTTCCACCCATCCAACTTCTTGCATTACATCTGGTCTGGATGTTGTCACATATAGTAGGCTACCAATCATTGACCTGTATTTCCTTTGATATGTAGACTTTGAATCATCATCTTTTCTCAACTTGAAACTGGTTTTCATGGGAGTGATAATTGGTTTGCAATCTTCCATTCCAAACCTCTTTAGTATTTCTCTTATATACTTGGTTTGAGAAATAAAAATTCCTTGGTTGCTTTTACATATCTGAAGTCCCAAAAAGAAGGATAGTTCTCCAAGTAATGACATTTCAAATTCATTCTGCATATCCTTTGCAAATTTCTAGCTTAACCTGTCATCATCACTACCAAAAATAATATCATCAACATAAACTTCAATTAATAAAATACTATCTTGACTTACCTTGATGTAGAGGTTGTTGTCTACACTTCCTTTTCTAAACCCTGCCTGTTGTAGATATTTATCCAGTCTAGAGTACAATGATCTAGGATCCCATTTTAAACCATACAAGGACTTCTTTAATTTACACACATAATCTGCGTTCTCTGGAAACTGAAATCCTTATGGTTGTTCAATGTAGACTTCTTCTTCAAGTTCCTCATTCAAAAAAGTTGATTTTACACCCATCTAATACACTTTAATATTTTTGGAGCATGCATAAGCTAAAAGCAATCGGATTGCTTCTATTCTGGAAATTGGGGAAAATGTCTCTTCAAAGTTGATTCATTCAATGTGTGCATATCCTTTAATACCAATCTATCTTTGTTCTTTGTCACCTATCCATATTCATTCAATTTATTCATGTATACCCACTTTGTGTCGATCACATTCTTATCCTTTGGTATTGGAACCAATTCCCAAGTGTCAGTTTTCTCTATTTGATAAAATTATTCATCCATGGCCTTATTCCAAAATTCATCCTTGTTGGCCTCTTCAAAACAGGTTGGTTCAATCGTAGATGTGAGTGCTAGGTGCATTTGTTCTAGTGAACACATCCTTCTTCTAGTCTCAACTCCTACATATTTGTTTCTGATAATATGATCTGAAGGATTATTCTTTTGTACTCGTCTGCTAGGTGTCTTTGGAGTCACTTGTTGAACTTTCTCTTCTGCTTCTGTCGGATCCTCTTCGTCTTCGCCTTCTTTTTCATCTTTTGTTTCTTCTTCGTAAAGTTGTTCCATTGATTCATTTTCTTCTTCCTTTAATTCTTGTCTACCTGTTTCATCAATTGTTACATTGATGCTTTCCATAACTTTGTTCAATCTCAGGTTGTAAAACTTCTATGTTTTTCTTGTACTTGAGTAACCAACAAGTACTCTTGTGTCCACACAAGAATCAAACTTTCCCATTCTGCCATCTTCTCTTTTGATGTATAATTTGCTTACAAAAACTATGAAGTGCTTCACATTTTTTGGTCTTCCTTTCCATAGCTCGTAGGGAGTTTTCTCAGTGTTTTTTCTGGGCATTACTCTATTTTGAATGTGAATTGTTGTATGCACTTCCTATGTCCAAAAAATATCTGTCAACTTGGAATCCATTAACATTTTTCGAGCCATTTCCTGTACTGTCATGTTCTTTCTTTCAACAAATCCATTCTGTTGAGATGTCCTAGCAATGAAGAATTGCCTTTTTATTCCGTGAATGTTGTATTAGTCCATAAATTCCTTTGAAGTGAACTCTCCTCCATTATCAGATCTCAAGCATTTTATTTTTGAATCCATTTCATTTTCAACCATTTCCTTGTAGATCTTGAAGTTTTCAAAAGCTTATGACTTATTCTTGAGAAAGAAAACTGCAATCATTCTTGTAAAATCATCAACTAATAACAATAAGTATTTATCACATTTTAAACCCTTTGTTGTAGTTGGTCCAACTAGATCAGTATGCACAATTTCCAGTGGTCTTGTCATTGAATATTCCTTTGATTTGAACCTGGTCTTTGTTTGCTTTCCTTGTTGGCAATGCTTGCATAAAGTGTTGGTTGGTTTCATGATCTAGGGAATTTCTCTGACTACTTCTCTTCTGCTGACTTTGACAAGGTTATCAAAATGTATGTGACCCATTATTTTGTTCCATATCCAACTTTCATCTTCCTTTCCTAGACAACACTTTTCATTTCCAATTTCATTGTTGCTTGAAGTTCTCGCAGTTGTAGCAATCAATTTTCCTAAACCTTATTTTCTTATCTCGCACTTTTGTGAATCGAAAGTAACTTTATGACCTTGGTCACACATTTGACTCACACTTAGAATATTTTGTTTCATATCTTCTACTAGTTGACAATTTCTACCTTTGTATTCTTGTTCCCAATTCTGACTGTGTCTTTTCCAATTATTTTAGTTGAATCATCATTTCTGAAGGAGACAGATCCATCTCTTTCCTTTCTTAATGTAAGAAACCTATATCTATCACATGTCATGTGTTTTGAAAAACCAATGTCAACATACCAACCACGTTTCTTCTGCTTAGCTTGTAGAGCAAGTTTACATTCTTCATTGTTGTATTGATTCTGCTTTCTTATCCATGTCCTTTTCTGAGGTTATTGTCTGTGATTTTTTTTGTTCTATTGTGGTTCTCTAGGAGGGTTGTCATTCTACAATCTTTGGCCATGTGTCCAAATTTTTTACACTTGTATCATTCCACTTTAGTTCTCAATGATTCAAATCTGTTGTAACTTATTCTTTGTGTTTCACTAGTCCTTCTTGGATAACCCTTTTTTGTATGAATTTCATATTTGTTTATGTTCATGTTGTTAGGTATGCAATTCACAGCTTTATGTCCAAAATTATTACATGCATAGCATAAACCAAAAAAGATAGTTTGATACCTGGGAGTTGAAGATCTTCTGAAAGGAGGTGCTTTTATGAATCCTTCTTCTTCCTAAGACCTATTTGTTTATGTTGGTCATTGATTATGAAATATGAATCTTCTCGATGGAGGAGTGTCCCTGTAATTTTCTCTGTAGGCCTTCCTATCCCCTTTGATTGTTTATGCATAGATTTTTGGATATGTTTCTTGTTTTGTTGTTTTGGAGCTTGATCCCTTTTCTTTCTGATTGTATCCAAGTCTGAACTTGTCATGATTAGGCCTTTGACTGTTGATAATGTCATTCAAAACTTTTGAACTGTTCTACATATTTTTATTTTGAAGATCCTTTCTTAATTTGACAATCTCTACTTCCAAATTTTCAATGATCTTGTCTCTTTCTTCTAGTTGTTCTTTGAGTGATTCTTCAATTATTTTATCTTCTTCAATTTGAACCTTCAAATTTGTGATCATTTGTTCTAATTCCTGAGTGTCTTATTTATTGTCTAGTTCCGCTTGTAGCTTCTTATTTTTCCTCTTTTCTCTTCTGATAAATTCTATGTCACTCATCAATTCCTCTCGGTAGTCAACTTATGCCTCTTCAATTTCTTCTTAGACTTCTTCATATTATACTTCAGAGTCTTATTTATCAGATTCTTCTACTGCCATGAATAGAACCATTTATATCTCACTGTCATCGACTTTATCTTCATCTGATGATGAGATGTCTTCTTTGGTGCATAAGATTTTCTTGAAAAAATTCTTTGTGGTTCTTTTGCCTTTATATGTTTGTCTACTTTTTTAGTCACCTTCATCATTTATCTTTTTCTTATGAGGACATTTGTTAGAAAAATGACCAATACCATCACAATTAAAACAAATTAAATGAATATTACCTCTATACCTACCATTGGTTCCCTTGTTCAATCTTATGACAAAGTTGGCCACTTCTTCATCATCTTCCGAGACGAAACTATTCCTCTTATGTTAGTTTTCTTGTTGCTTTCCCTTTTTCTTTGATCTTTTGGATGCTTTGAAGGCTGCTACTTTTACATCTGGATTTTCATGTTCATTTCTCATTTCATATGTTGTGAACATTCTGTGTAGTTTGTCCATGCTTATTGAGTTTAGATATGCTCTTTATTCTAGTGCTAATATCTTAGGGTCAAATCTCATAGGAAGAGATATTAGTAACTTTTGAACAATTACAGATTCTTGAATTTCTTCTCCCAATCCTATGATTGCATTTATTGTTTCATCGACTTGTAAGAATTAAGCTACAATATTCTCATCTTCCTTCATCTTTAGTTGTTCGAAATGACCTCTGTAAGTTTGAAGCTTTGCTGCTTTGACTTTTGAATCTCCTTCATAAATATTTCGAAGTTTGTCCCAAATCTCTTTAGTGGATTTACAATGTGCAACTTTGGTGAATACCATTTCACCAAGACCATTCATAAGTGCATTTGTGGCTTTCGAATTATTCTGAACGAGTTTCAATTCTTTGTCATTTGTTGTCGAAACTGATGGTATTGGGTATCCATCTACAATTGATTGCCAAATTTCAAATCCCTGTTGTTTCTCTCGATGATCTACCATTCAGTGGTTAAACTGATTTCTGAAGGAACCTACTCTGATACCAATTGTTGGATTACTTAGAGGGGGGGTGAATCAGTATTAGAGAAAATTAATCTTTTTAACCATATAATCCAAGTATTATATCAATGTAGAATTATCATCCAATAACTGCAGAGTAAATAAGAAATGAACAAATGAACAATCATACACATACACAGTACACCAGTGTTTTACGTGGAAACCCAAAGCAGGAGAAAACCACATAATGTTTTTTCTTATAAGTCTTGAATAATTACATTCATTGGAAGCACCAACTTCCTTTGTTTTCCAGCTTCAACTAGAAGGAGGCTCTGACCCCCTAGTTTCTCCAGCTACAACATGAGAGAAGCTCCAACTCCTCAATTCTCTAACTACAACCAATAGGAGGCTACAACCCCCTATGTTATTTGGCTACAACCGGAAGGTGGCTACAACCACTTGTCCTTTCCCCGTCCAACCGCCCTAACGTATAAGTAGAATGATGGAACCACTATCACACTATCACGGTGAGATATACTGTTGTAAACTTGTACCAATAAACATGCACCAAACAACCTGTACCAATAAACTCGAAACATGCATCAACCTGTAATCAAATTGTACCATAAACAAGTGCATCAACCATGCATCAACATGTACCAAACAATCTGTAATCAACATGTACCATAAACAAGTGCATCCAACCATGTACCAAGTATGTACCAATCATGTATCAACTACTCATCAACTCTAACTCATCAATATGTACCAACATCATCAACTATACACCTCATGTATGTGCCAACTCATCAACTACTTGTCTCAACCATGTACTCAACATGTACCTCAACCAAAAGCCCTCATCAATTTCATCATCCAAATCTAATTTGTAACTTTGTAATAGACCTGGTGTATATGATCACATACCTACAAACCTTCCTTGAATTTAACAACAAGAGACTAGCATTTTCATCAAACTTTTCTTTAGTCTCACATGACTAGTTTTGGATTAGTCAACAACCCTAACTTGAAATAATCATAACTATGTACTTGTAATGAATAAATATTTGAAAATAGTACACAATATTCTTCAGTGTGTTTTATGCAATTCCTCCAGGTGTCACTACTTGGATCCTCTCAGAAAAGAAGTTATAGAAAAAATGGCATACCTTGTTGAATTCTGGCTTATTCTAGAGAGATAACTTATAGAGCGTACCCCTAATCCAGATTTTATGAGAAGAACGAAATGAATACAGATTATTAATAGGTGCTTAACACAAAATAACAGAGATACAATAAAACTAGTTCTATATACCTTGTTGAATTCTGGCTTATTCTAGAGAGAGAACTTATAGAGCGTGCCCCTGATCTGGATTTTATGAGAAGAACGAAATGACTACAGATTATTAAAAGGTTCTTAACAAAAAATAACATAGATACAATAAAACTAGTTTTCTATTCAATAAGGAAATAAGATGAAACTATAAAATGCAGCGGAAACAAGATTGTTGGAATGGTGGCAGCTTATCTCTGAGAAGAGATGTCACAATTGCGCTTATTCGCAAGAAGATGATTACAATGAGGTTTTGAAGGCATTTTTACAATAAACAGGAATGCCAAAAACCCTAGACATCCAAAAACCTAACCCTAGGAAATGAAGCGCCAAAAGTCATGTGGGCCCCATTTGGGTAAGTTAGTACATCAACTTCCCAAGGTCGTAACTTTTGCATACGATATCCATTTTAGGCGTATGATAGCCTGTTGCAGAGCTATAGTTTAGAAGATTTATTTTGGGGGATCAATCATGCCTTCAACTATGATTCAAAATCTCGATCCCGAAACACCTTCATTTAGGCCCTCAAAATGGCCCCAGAAGTTAAAACTGCTAAAAATAGTAAATTGACAAAATTGTCAGAAAATTGTTTTGAGCCAGCTGGAAAAGGTGGGTAGCCACCTATATCCACCTGGATGAATAATACCTCCTTAGGAATAAATGGTCTCCATTGTGTTGAGTTCCCCTATCAGATGAGGAAATTTATGTTGAATTTGGCCTCGGGTGAGCCACTTGCCTTAGTGCAGGAGCTGCCCTGCTTTGACGACTCGATAAAGATGGATCTTTTGTTGTCAAGTGCCCTTGATATGTGTGTCCACAATCCTATCATTGGATGATTTTTGTATGCATTCGGGGTTGATCTATGTTGGTGTTAGGTGTTCTGCTACGTCTGAGGTGTCCAGTAATGGTGGGAAATAAGGGCGAAGGAGATCCATGTTGAACATTGGGTGTGGGCCAAGGAAAGGAGGAATGTTGAGCTCAAAAACATTATCCACCACGACCTTGGTGATGGTGTACGACCCATAATGAAGTGGGAGAAGCTTCCAATGGGTTCATGTAAGGCGTTCTTTCTGCAAGTGCAACCAAACTTTGTCACCCACCTGAAACTTATGTGGCACCCGATGTTGATCATGGCACTGCTTGTACTTGACATTGGACTTTTGTAGGATATCCTGAACCTGTCAATGGATGTGTTGGATCCACTCAATGAACCGAGTGGCTTTTTCAGCTTCAATTGGAGCAGGAGATGAGTCGATCGAGGTGAACACAAGGGAAAGTGCAACATCTATGGGACCCAATGGTTGGAATCCCAACCCCGCCTAAAAGGGGATATGGTCGGTTGAGATATGAAGGGATCAGTTGTAGCTGTGTTGGACATAGGGAAGGATCTCATCCCATGTGTGAGGGTGATTTGAATTATACATGCGAAGGATATGCACAATCATTCTATTTACGACCTCGGTTTTTCCATCTGTCTGGGAGTGGAAGGTCGTGAATTTGGTGAGCTTGGTGTGTAGCAATGACCAGAGGCTCAACCAGAATGTATTGAGAAATCAACTGTCCCGATATGAGACAATGGTTTGTGGGATTCCAAAATGTACCCAAACTCGTTTAAAGAAGAGCTTGGAAGTGGCCTCTCCTATGATGTTCTTCTTGCAAGCAACCAGAATCACCATCTTAGAAAAGCGATCAATAACCACAAAAACACAGTCACTTCCCTGCTTGGTGGAAGGGAGGCCCGACATGTAGTCCATTGAGATGGATTCCCATGGCCTGTCAGGAATAGGAAGAGGGGTTTACAGACCCTGTTTCTAAGTGGTTAGTTTGGCAATAGTGCATGTAGTGCAAGACCTGATATACTTGTTGATCTCTTGTCAAAGTTTCAGCCAGTAGAAATGTTTCTGTAGCATCACCACTATCTTTTTGACACCGAAGTGTCTTTCCACCTGACTGTAGTGGGCTTCCCATATCATCTTCTCTCTCTCGCTTGATGCAACAAAGATATGGCCCAGATGACATAACAACCCATCCTGAAGATGGAAATTATCAAAAATTGTGTTTGCACCCAACATTTTGTAGGTGGTGGCAAAGTCTGGTTCTGTCTCATAGAGTTGGGGCCATCTAGAGGTGTCATGGCCGCAGGAGTCTAGCACTGTGGTGAGTTTTGTGACTGGCGGTCTACTGAGGCAATCAGTGACACGATTGGTTCTTCCTATTTTATACTTGATGTTGAGTTGGAATTGCTGCAAGTATGTGGACCACTTTTGATGGCGATCATTCTGAAATTTTCCTTGTGTCTGCATGAACGACAGTGGTTTATGATCAGTGTGGATTAATGTCTCCTTCCCAAGAATGTAATGTCTCCACTAACGGTAGGCTTGCACAATGGCGTACATTTATTTTTCATAAGTAGGGTACTTACAGACATCATCTGATAGTGTCTCACTATGATAGGCCATGTGGTGGTCATGCTGAGTGAGAACGACACCCACCACATAGTCTGAAGAATATGTCTCGATCTCAAAGGGCTACTGCAGGTCTGGTAGTGAAAATACTAGGGTTGAGCACAAGTGTTGCTTCAAATCATCGAACGCTCATTGTTGGGACCGACCCCATGCAATTTTTTCCTTACCACCACCCCTGGTTATTTGGCTGATGGCCCATGCAATATGGGAGAATCCCAACACGAACCTATGATAGAAATTGGAAAGGCCCAATAAGCTTTGAAGCTTAGTGAGTGTGGTTATGGCTAGCCAGTCACGGATGACTTGGATATTGGTTAGATCCACATGTACGCCATGTTTATCAACTATGTATCCCAGGTAATGGACCCTATCCATGTTGAAGGAGCATTTTTCCAAGTTGGCATATAGCTTGTGCTGCCACAGGGTGTGTAGAACCTGTTAAATATTTTTCTTCTTCGTAAAGTTGTCCTATTGATTTATTTTCTTCCTCCTTTAATTCTTGTCTACCCGTTTAATCAACTGATACATTGATGCTTTCCACAACTTTGTTCAATATCAGGTTGTAACACTTGTATGATTTTCTTGTACTTGAGTAACCAACAAGTACTCATTTGTCCACATGAGAATCAAACTTTCTCATTCTTCCATCTTATCTTTTGATGTAGCATTTTCTTCCAAAAACTTTGAAGTGCTTCACATTTGTTGGTCTTCCTTTCCATATCTCGTAGGGAGTTTTGTGATTGTTGTTTCTGAGCATTACTCTATTTTGAATTTGAATTGTTGTATGCATTGTTTGTGTCCAAACAATATCTGTTAATTTGGAATCCATTAGCATTGTTTGAGCCATTTCTTGTACTGACCTGTTCTTTCTTTCAACAACTCCATTTTGTTGAGGTGTCCTAGCAATAGAGAATTTCCTTTTTATTATGTGACTAATGCAGTAGAAAATAAATTCCTTTGAATTGAACTCTCCTCCATTATCATATCTCAAGCATTTGATTTTTGAATACATTTTGTTTTCAACCATTTCCTTGTAGATCTTGAAGTTTTCAAAAGCTTCTGACTTATTCTTGAGAAATAAAACTGTAGTCATTCTTGTATAATTGTCAACTAATACCATAAAGTATTTCTCACCTTTTAAACCCTTTGTTGTAGTTGGTCCAACTAGATCATTATGCAAAATTTCCAGTGGTCTTGTTGTTGAATATTCCTTTGATTTGAACCTGGTCTTTGTTTGCTTTCCTTGTTGACAATGCTTGCATAAATTGTTGGTTGGATTCGTGATCTGAAACATTTCTCTGACTGCTTCTCATTTGCTGACTTTGACAAGGTTATCAAAATGTATGTGACCCATTCTTCTGTGCCATAGCCAACTTTCATCTACCTTTTCTAGACAACACTTTTCCTTTCCAATTTCACTTAACACATATATGTTGCTTGAAGTTCTCGCAATTGTAGCAATCAATTTTCCGAAACTTTCTTTTCTTATATCGCACGTTTGTGAATCGAAAGTAACTTTATGACCTTTGTTGAGTCTCTATTTTGACATAAATGATGCCCTATCTTACCCTATATCTAAGCCTTTTTGCCTCTATTATAAACCTATACTGGACTTATCCTTCGCAAAACACATGCCTAGTATCTATGTCATGTCCACGAGAGGTAATTGATTATTTAAAGCATGTTTGTTTAACTTTCTTAAATTAATTCAATTGAAAGTGTTTTATTTTGTATAGTCCTAATGATTTGATTTATGAGAATTCTATCCGGCACTACCATGCACCTTGTAATCTGGTACCCAAAACAGTTTTAATCCAATACCAAATCCATTCCGGTACCAAGATGTGTGCTATTCCGGTACTACCTACTCTACTCTATTCCGGTACTAGATTCGCGTCTGTGTGCAATCCGGTACCAGAACCTCTGTTTCCAGAATGCGCCAGTTGGACCGAATTAATGGTGAATATTTTGAGAAGACAGTTGGGTAGAAGTGCTCGAGTCAATTTTCCATTTGTAAGAGACTCCATCACTCATGCACTTCATGTCATGAGGATGGAGTCGATTCCTAAAAATTCGATGTAAATCTTAAATATGAAATCTCTCAATCTGTTTAATGTTTATCCATAGATATTGATAGTATCAACTTACCTTATATAAGGAATGTTGTATAGATGATAGTAGAAGGGAATAATAGCAGATATAAAAATACACTATAAGAACCAGACAATACTTATCATTGTCATGTATGAAGTAAAAGATTGTTGATCCAATTTACCAATTGAATTAATACAGAAGATATTTTATGTCAATTCTCGGATGTGAGTGAAAATATTTAGTCTTTTACTTCCTTAAGAGGTTCCTTGTTAGTTCGGCAAGGGCCCAACGCCCCAACTAAGGTAAACCTCCTTGTATATGTTATGTGTGTTTGTGTGGATAGTTTACAACAGTGTGTGTGTGATTGGTTTTTACTTCATTTTCAAGATTGAGAATTGAGTTAATCATTTTGGATTGGTGTGAATAAGAAAGTGTTAGATTGAATAGACATTTCATTCTCAAATGTTGAAGGTAGCTATTTCATAATTAGAAGTGTGGGACTGATATTTTTTATGACTGTCGTAGACCTAGTATCGCAAGGGACCAGGAGGCTTTATATTTCATCTTCATGTTCTGTAATAAAGTCTTTCAGTTATATTGAACTTCCCTTGTGCTGGTTTGATTGAATTACATGAGGTTGAAGTTGGCTTTTCTTTTGAGAATGGTTGGGATGGATTGTTTAAATTGCTACAAGAGACGAGCTTCTTAAAGTTCATCTTTTTAATTCAGGCACCTTTAATGTACAAACTTGTTTCTCTAGAACAACATCTCTCTGATTGACTATTTGTTTAATTTTCATCATCAATTTTCTCTTCTAGGTTCAGAGAATACTTTGAAGTATTTAGAAATATTAGAAACAAGATTTTTATGTTATTAATTATTTCCTATATGCAACAGACTTAGGTAGGTTACTTATTCTTGGCACATATAGTGTAACAACTCTTTCGATTATGAATCCCGGATTGACATTTAAATGAGTGTGAGATATACATTGAACATATTTGTATACCAACATTTTGGCACCATTGTCGGGGAGTTGTAAACGGTAACAGGTAGCATATTTTTATTGGTTTGATGAAGTAGTGGATTGGATTTGAGGATAATCTGAGGGCGGAGAGAAGACAATAAGACAAAAGGTAAGAACCTACACATCCACTTTGGTGGGGTTGCTCCAAAGTCAGGTTGTCCTCCTACCCCTAATTAGGAATCTTCATTTTCATTTATTTCATTTTTTATGAGTAGGTACAGGGATAATAAAGGTAGATTTATTGCTCCTAAAATCTCAAAAAAACTAGAAAAGAAAACAACAAAGAAAAAAACCCCTTATACTAATTCATTGAAAACTCGTGCAGGAAAATTTCTCAGAGGAGAGAGCTCAAAGGAAGTAATTGCAACAACAACAAAAGGCACTAGATCTGAAGCCACTGTTCAGATTAAAAACATAAGGCAACAAGAAAGGGAGGAAGCACTGGCGACCCCATCCAAAGGAGAAACTGGAAAAGAAGCAGAGGCGGTAATAGAAGAGGTTGTATCTATTGTTGGGAGGCCACACAAAACCTTGGAACAGCCAGAGATACCAGGTAACCCGATGGTGGAACCATCACTCAGTGGGGAAAATTCACCACCTCCCTACAGATTGTTTGGAAACATGGAAAAATAAGAGGGAAACATCGCCAATGAAACAGAGACATTTGGATTCCCCATACTGGATATTTCTAAAGATGTCACTATGAAGAACATTCCATTATCTTCACTTCCTCATTTCCGAGGTATGTCAACAGAAGACCCTAAATCATTTTTATTTGAATTTGACATATTGTGTAGGAGCTATAACTACATAGATAATGCTCAAAAATTAAAACTTTTCCCAGCCACACTAAAATATTCAACACTGTGGTGGTTCATGAGCTTAGGGGAACACACAATTTTGTCTTGGGATGGTATGAAGGAGACCTTCCTCCAGAAATATCAAGATTATTGCAGACTATATAGCGAGGTTCTTATACAATTACCAAAATACTAAGCAGTTTTCCTTAGATACAACTACAATTAGGACTGTCTTTCTAAAGGGTGTAAGGGATGATTGCATTTAAGTGTTAAACCTCATGAGCTCTGGGGACATATACCAAAATCCATTTGTAGACATAGCAGAGTATTATAAAAGATACTCTCATAGTCAAGCTAAAATGGGGAAAAGTATAAGGGACCCTACCAACAGAATTGCTAAACCCACATCCGGAGGCATCACGAGGATTGACCTAGGAAATCTATTGAAAAAATTTTAAACATATATCCTAAACACCATTAGTTGGGATCAGTTCCCAACTAGATACCATGAAAATTAAAAGAAAACAAGAAGAAGAAAATGTTGTGTTAGCAATTTTTTGTCATCAATGTAGGAGGAAACACCCTGAAAAGGAATGTCCCCTCAATGTTATTGAAATCTGTGGTCTTTTCATAGAGGACCATCCTACTAAATAATTCCCTTCGCTTCTCTAACTCAAGGCCATGTTCAAGGGAGGAGGAGAACTTGAGACATCCTACTCCCCTAGGAGACCATGGAGACAATAAAACCCCAGCATGTATGCCAACCCAATTACACAATACCCCCAACAGCAATGGGTACCCATGTCTTATCCTCATTGGTCTACACAAACCCAAACTTGGCAACAAGGGTGGAGAGGACATGTATATGGGAATGTCCCCTTTCAACCTATTTCAACAAATTTTCCCACCTATCCACAATATCCTTTGAATATTTCACAGTTGCTCCTAGGATTTAACCCCCCTGCTCTTCTTCCACCCCCACAACTACAAAACCACTTGCACTACCCATGAATCCAAACATGCAACAACCAATGCAAGTTTCACCCATCCAAAACCCTCCTCGACCTACCCCTATTCCTGCACAACCTATCCCTAACCCAAATAACAGACCGACACAACCTATAGAAAAAATTGAAGAACAAACATTTCCTACATATGTAATAATTCCAGCTCCGTTTAACGGAATTGAATTAAGATAAGGAAGAATTTTAAACAAAAAAAATCCCACTATGGTTATCCAAGAAGAACAAGTGCATAACCACATAGACCAAGAAGAACAAAGAGATGTCCAAACAGTTCAAAGAGAAGAACGGATGACTAATCCGTTGAAGGAAGAAAGAAACACTTTAGTACCACAAGAAATTCCTTCTCCCAACTCCCTTGCAGCAGAATCACCCCATGAAATGAATCCCCCTTACCCAAAAAGGTTGCTCGTAAAGAAAACTGAGGAACCGCTAGAACGTAATCAAGAGACTGAACTATGGAATATATGTGTAAAGATCCCACTACTACAAGCCATTAAAGACATACCTATCTGTGATAAAATTATAAGGGATATTTTCATTAAAAATCAAGGGAGAAAGAGGAAGGAACCCCCTGTCATACGGGTGGTAGGGAAGTTATCCGAATTTATAACAAAAATACCGTCCAAGTATAGTGATCCAGGGAACCCGGTAGTAACCATACAAATCAATGGTGTTGCCTTACCTAAGACATTGATTGATCTAGGGGTAGCAATAAATGTGATGTCAGTAAACACTATGAAAACACTACAACTAGATCACTTAAGACCTACACAAACTTTGCTAGAGCTTGTAGATAAATCAGTCATCACCCCAGCAGGAAGTTTAGATGATATAATAGTAGCATTGGCCTCTTTGGAATACCCTATGGATTTCTTGGTAATCCATCCCAAATCCCCCAAACCAGGACACCCAGTGGTACTCGTCCGACCTTGGTTGGCCACTGCTGATGCATTCATCAGTTTTCGATCTAGAGAAATGACAATTTCCAATGGCACTCAAAGTCAGAAACTTATCCTTTTTCCCCCTGCCCAACCAACCACTGAAGTTCCTCTATGTTTGGAGAATCCTTATGGGGAGGAGGACTGTACTCGGCCCTTGTTGACACTTGAACAAGTAAAAGGAGTACAAGAACACTCTGAAGAACAAATCCTAAGTCTATTCTTGGCTGCTTTGGCATGCATTGACTATCCCCAATCTTTCCCTAACTACACACACATATTTAGCCCTGAATTTCAAGAAACTTGGCACCCTTCCACTTCTACAATAGCCACTCTTTCACAAGTAGAGGAAGGGAAGGAATCTGTGGTCCAAGCTGTTGAAATGAGTCTTGGGAAGTCCTTATATATCAATGCTAGCCTAGAAACGGATCAGAAACAAAGGCTAGTACAAACGATTCAAGGGCAATCTGATACATTTTCATTGGATTACTCTGACATGAAAGAGATCCACCCAGATACCTGTATGCATCATATTTACACTAACAATCAGATCAGACCTGTCTGGCAACCCCAGATAAGAATGGATCCAGCCTTGAAAGATATAGGAAAGGAAGAACTCCAAAAAATCCTACAAGCCAATTTCATTTACCCTATATCAGACAACAAATGGGTCTCCTCATTAGTTATTGTACCAAATAAAAATAGGAAATGGAGGATTTGTGTGGACTTTCGAGAACTAAACAAGGCCACCTATAGGGACTACTTCCCTTTACCTTTCATAAATTAGGTCTTGGACACTTTATCTGGGAAGAGGTACTTTTCTTTCTTGGATGGGTTTAGTGGTTACAACCAAATAAAAATTTCACCAGAAGATGAGGATAAGACCACGTTCACCTATCCTTGGGGAACCTAAGCCTATAGGGTTCTCCCCTTTGGGTTATGTAATGCCCCTGCTACCTTTCAGAGGGTTGTTTTGGTTATTTTCTATGATTTGACCAATGATTGTGTAGAAGTCTACATGGATGAATTCACGGTGTATGGGGATGATTTCCAACAGGCATTAGATAATTTGAAGAAGGTATTGGTTAGATGTAAAGAAACCAACCTCTCACTCAGTCACAAAAAATCAAGAATATTGCTTACTGAAGGAATTGTTATAGGCCGCCACATCTTCGGTACAGGAATAGGAGTGGACCCTGCCAAAATCAACATTATTTCCCAAATTAATATCCCTACCACAAAAAAGGAAATCAGAAGTTTCTTAGGGCATGGCAACTACTATAGGAGGTTTATTCAAAATTTTACAAACCTAGCTGCCCCCCTTTTCAAACTACTAACGAAATATGTTGAATTCTGTTGGGATGAGAAATGCCAAATCTCCTTTGAAATCTTAAAAACAAAACTTTCAAGTGCCCCTACTTTGAGAGGTCCAAACTGGTCTCTTCCTTTCCATATTTGTACAGATGCCTCATATACCGCTTTGGGAGCTGTACTAGGAAAAAGGGAAGGGCAGATTCCTTATGCTATATACTTTGTTAGTAAGAACCTCTCACCTACTAAAGCAAACTATATTGTCACAAATAAATAATTTATATCAGTAGTACATGCCATCAACAAGTTTAGAAACTATATAATAGGATACAAAGTTTTTGTGCACACTCACCACTCAGCTTTCAGATTTCTAATGAATAAACCCGTTACAAATGCTACAGTAACTAGATGGCTATTGTTACTACAAGAATTCAATATCACTATCATAGATAGGCCTGGAAGAGACAACTTGGTTGTTGATTTCTTGTCTAGGCTTATCCATACAGGTGACAATACTCCAATAGATGATGATTTTCCGGATGATTTTTTTTTTTCCATTTCTACTTTCACCCCTTGGTACACAGATGTAGCCAACTATTTGGTAACCGACAAGATGCCTCAAGGTATGACATCCATAGAAAAATAGAGAATCATTCAGCTAAGTTCCAATTACATGTGGCATGAGGATACACTATATCGAACGGGACCTGATTTGGAAATCAGAAGATGTGTCCGGGAAGATGAAATGCAGGATATCTTCAAAGCCTCCCATGATGGCCCATGTGGAGGCCACTTTTCTGACAAAAGGACAACTTACAAAATCCTACAATCTGGCTATTATTGGTCGACCATTTTCAAATATGTAAAGAAATATGTGGCCAGCTGTGATGATTGCCAAAGAATGGGAAAACCTACAACAGTCAATGAAATTCCACTCCAAGCCCAAGTAGTAATCGAACCCTTTGAAAAATGGGCCTTAGATTTTGTAGGACCTATTAATCCCATGTCCCGCAAAAAAAAATACATATTAGTTTTCATAGACAATGTAACAAAATGGGTAGAATCCAAGGCCCTATATTTATCTAATGAACAATTTGTTGTAGACTTTCTCTTTGAGGAAATTTTCACTCGTTTTGGGGTACCTCGGGAAATATTCATTGACCAAGGGACACAATTCACCTCAAATTTAGTCAAGTCTCTTACCGAAAAATACAAGATCAAACACAGAAAGTCTTCGCCCTATCACCCCCAAGCCAATGGCCAAGTAGAATCGACCAACAAAGTGATAGAGGCCATCCTCACTAAGACTGTTCAACTACATCACAGAGACTGGACTGATAGGTTGTCTGAGGCCTTGTGGGCCTACAACACAGCCTGGAGAAATACAACAGTCCATACACCTTATGAGTTGGTGTATGGGAAGCAGGTACTATTGCCCATAGAGTTTTAGGTAAAGACCTTCAGAACTGCCATGCAATTAGGAATGGACCTGAATGAAGCTCAAAAACATAGGCTATTACAATTGAACGAGCTAGATGAGATAAGACATGATGCTCTACAAAGAACCACCTTGATACAAGAGCAAAGGACCAAATGGCATGACAAGTACATTAAAAAGAAGTCCTTCCAGCCAAGTGATTGGGCCCTCCTATATGATAGCAGATTCAAAAAATTTAAAGGCAAACTGTCTACTAGACGGATGGGGCCCTATGAGGTTCATACAGTCTATAACAATGGTGCAGTAAGGATAAAGAATATTGATGAAAATCAGACTTCTCTGGTTGTAAATGGACATCGACTGAAGGTTTATCACAAACCTCTGTCAAAGGAATATTTTGTCCAAAATGTTCTTCAGACTTCCGAAATGCAACTGGTAAGAAAGAGGGTTTCTCCTCCTACTGACCTACCATAGTAAGTTCAACTTGTATAAATTAATTTTTTGTACATAGGTGTGTCATGACATGAAGTTTTCTTTATTTTTGGTGTAACTAACTGAGGCAAAAGAATTTTTTGGTGATGTTCCCATGTAGATAAACAAATAAGGAGGACATCTACCAAAGAGATTCTTCTTTAAGTTATTCAGACTCTTTAAAATTGAAAATACCGGCAAGAAGGAACTGGCCCGGGCTCGATAAAAATCCACGGGACAGTATAGAGAGTCTTCTTTAAGTTTTTCAGACTCTTTACAATTGAAAATATCGATGAGCAGGAACTAGCCCAGGCTCGATAAAAATCCATGGGACAGTATAGAGAGTTTTCATTAAGTTTTCCAGACTCTGTAAAATTGAAAATACCGGCAAGCATTAACTAATTCGGGCTCGATAAAAATCCACAGAAAAGTAGTAGTTAGGATTATTATTGTATTGTAATAAAAGAGGAAATGTCAGTAGAAGTGTGGTCACCTTGGTTCCAGAAGAAGAGGAGTTCGTTCATCTCAGTCATTGGTCATTACAGAGTACCCTCCTATTACAAATCTTTCCTGCATTATTCCTCTATAAACTTTGGCAACTACATGGTTTTTCAGGTGAATTTGACCACAGAACACCAGCTATTCCTATGAATCACTGTCACCAAAATCAGTGTCCAGATTTTTAAGCACTAGAAAGATGTTCATTTTTGTGCTTATCTCGCATCAATGATCACCTCTATGTACGAAGGGCCACCCCTATACCAAATTTTGCATCTCGTTGTGCCTATCTGGTACCGTATCCTATCCAGTATAAAAGAAGGGACCTTGCGCTATTCCGGTACTAATTACCAATTTTACACACAGGTGATACGACACTCAGGTAATCTGGTACTCAGGTGATCCCGTACCAACTACAAATTCTACACACAGGTGATCCGGTACTTGGATGATCTGGTCCTGGTAAGAATATGACGGGTAACTTTCATCATGTTTCCAAGTCATTGTTCAATTATTAGTGTTAGGGCATACAAACTCAACATTTTTTCATGTTATTTAAAGGAATTAAATTAAATATGCATTTAGAACATCTGATTGCTCTTGGATCATGACGTACCCCTGTTTTGTCATGAATATCTGTAGAAATATTAGACCTCACTTTCATGAGGAGGAAGTGTCCTACGAAATATCAAGAGTGCAAAGTCATGATGTCTTTTTCTGGATCAAACTCATGCTCCCTCTATCTATCCAGTAAATAGACCCCATGATTCGTTGTTGTACTATATGAGATGACACGAACCACGAATCACAGCATATTGAATAATGATCCCAGCCAATTTCATATACACAAGTCCCGATCATAACGACCTCATCATTCTGTAAATATCGTCCGACACCAAGTTGGAAACCGTTAGTAGATCTGACCTACCTCACCATATCATCATGAGTATCAACGTGACCGTTGTAATCTACACTTCCAATCATAAACGCTCTTCTGGATGGCTCCACCATCCAAATGAGTGTTATTTACCATTGTTGTCACACCGCCTACAGACACCCTATGCCTTCATATCCCCTACATATTTTTCCCAACTGATACTCTATCATCCAGTACTCAATCCTTGACCTTCTCTCCGTGCTTTATCCACCTGAGAGAATTGTTTAAGCTAGCATGGGGGTCGACAAGCATGAGCCCATATTTCAAATATATAAAGAAACAACAAAATATCAGGCTTGTAAGAAAAAATATGAATACGCAGGGTGGGTGTCATTCTTGGAGAAATTTAAAGTTCATCATGAGGGAATTTCTCTCACCTTTGCACAGACATATGATGGACAAAATGTGCAGATGGGGGATGTGAAGTTAACAATTACAGAGGCCACTATAGTAGAAGCTACGGGTCTCCCGATGGCTGGGGAAAAATACTTCAAGAGAGTGGTCGTTGACAAAAGGCTCTGTCAAAAATTCCTCAAGCCAAAACATCACGACCCCAATTGGACCAAGGGCGTCCCTCGAAGCTACATCAGAAAGGAATATTGGATGATGCTTATAAGTCTACAGAAATTCCTCACCTACGAGGGAAGGTATGTTGTGACCTTCATTTATCATTTAAATCTTTTATCACATTTTGAGGGAGGACCACAGATTAATTTTCCCCACTTTTTATGGATGAGTTTAAAGAAAATGGCAAGAGGGGTGAGGTCAGTTTCTAAGAAACCTAAGACTAGTCTTCATCATCATGGTTTAATCAAACGTCTAGTTGTTCATGCTTTAAAAACACAAGGGGGTAGTTGGAAGCAGTTACTCTAACAGGGTTTCTCTCAAGAAAAATCCAAATTGGTTGAGACGCAGGAGGCAGGGACACATAGTGAAGGCTCAAGAAAAAAAGAAAAGAAAGACAGAAAAATGACATTAGGAGGTAAAGAAGACACTACTATGACCAACTCATCTCAGCCCATTGAGAAATCAGTGACAAAAAAATATGTCGAAGGGGAACTTGTTATATCAAGAAAGAAGACAATCACTCAATTCTAGAGAGTAAGTCTTGCCTCGGTTCAAAGGAGTAAAAGATGAAAAGAAGGTTCAGAACCAGGTGGTCGCTCAGATAGTGTTCCTGAAAAAATTGTGGAAATGTCATCAGAACCAGCTAGTCAAATAGAGGAGACCCCTGACTTCCATTTACAAAGCAAGAAAAATTATGCACGAGCTAAAGCGTCTAGCTCGGTCCTGTGCCCTAAATACCAATGATCATAGAATAAGAAACAAAAGAAGGAGGAAATGGATCAACAGGAGATTTTACTAGAGTCAACTATAAACCCCCCTCTGAAATCCTCTAATGAATTGAAAATTATTTATGAAGTTACTCGGCCTTCCAAAAACTCAGTTGGTGAACTAAAGGAGACCACTAAGGTGACAAGTAAAATAAGAAAGAAACTAGAAGGAAAGGAGGCCCAAGTTCCATAGCCCACGTCTCAATCTTCCAGGATAGGAATATGGGTTTGCCAGCAGAAGCAAACCCCAGAATTTACAATCCAATCCCGCAAGATGAAAGTCAAGTCAACACAAGAGGAACAGGTGTCCAGGCCTACCCCTATCAGTAAATCTAAGAAAAGGAAACTGTTTGAAGAAAATCCTACCCCTATTAGCAAGTATAAGAAATCCCTATTGCCCATACACAGGACCACCAGAAGTATGGCCAAGAAGACGACAACTCCAAGCATACCTTCTCCTCAAAGAGAATCTATGGATATTACAAGTTCTCAAGAAAAAGGGAGTGGTTGGGGAGCTACCACAAGAGAAACAGAAGGGTTGGTAAAAATAAGTGAGACAGAAGGGTTGGTCATAGAGACTTTGATGGATTTGAGGAAAGGAAAAGAGGTGGTAACCTAGGAAGCACTCACACTGAGTCCAGGCAAGTCCCTAAGAAGACGAAAGATGATAATAAAGGCTCTGAGGAGCCTGAGGAAATAAAAAGAGGCTCAAGAGATGATGGCCAAGAAAGTACTCACACCAAGCCCATACAAGTCCCTAAATGAACAGACATTATTAACAGAAATTGGGAGATTGAAGCAAGAAGTTGAAGAATACAAAATACTGGATAGGCATATCAAGGCAGAGAATGCAGAATTGAAGGAGCAGCATACAGAGGTCTCTACCAAACTTAACAAGGTCTTTCAATTGATCCATTACACTAGGGTGATCAAGAAAGAATTGAAGAGTGAACCTTTTGGTGTTAACATCTTGCAATCTGAGGAATGACAGAGGAAGGTCCAATTGTACAGAAAGTTTTTGGGTATCAGTTTTTGACAACGTTGCGTGAGGACATGCAACATCTTCAGCATGGGGGAAATGTTCAGTCTCTATTTTGACATAAATAATGCCCTATATTACCTCATATCTAAGCCTTTTTTCCTCTATTATAAGCCTATACTGGACTACTCCTTCCCAAAACACATGTCTAATAGCTATGTCATGTCCACAAGAGGTAATTGATGATTTAAAGCATGTGTGTTTAACTTTCTTAAATTAATTCAATTGAAAGTGTTTTATTTTGTATATTCCTAATGATTTGATTTATGAGAAGTCTATCCGGCACTACCAGGCACCGTGTAACCCAGTACCAAATCCATTCTGGTACCCAAGACAGTTTTAATCTGGTACCAAATCCATTCTGGTACCAAGATGTGCGCTATTCTGGTATTACCTTCTCTACTCTATTCCGGTACTAGATTCGCGACTGTGTGCAATCCGGTACTAGAACCTCTGTTTCCGTAATGCACCAATTGGACCGAATTAATGGTGAATATTTTGAGAATATAGTTGGGTAGAAGCGCCTGAGTCAGTTTTCCAATTGCAAGAGACTCCATCGCTCATGCACTTCATGTCATGAGGATGGAGTCAATTCCTAAAAATTCGATGTAAATCTTAAATATGAAATCTCTCAAACTGTTTAATGTTTATCCATAGATATTGATAGTATCATCTTACCTTATATAAGGAATGTTGTATAGATGATAGTAGAAAGGAATAATAGCGGATATAAAAATACACTATAAGAACCAGACAATACTTATCATTGTCACGTATGAAGTAAAATATTGTTGATACAATTTACCAGTTGAATTAATACAAAATATCTTTTATGTCAATTCTCCGATGTGAGTGAAAAGATTTAGTCTGTTACTTCCTTAAGAGGTTCCTTGTTGGTTCGGTAAGGGCCCACCACCCCAACTAAGGTAAACCTCCTTGTATACGTTATGTGTGTTTGTGTGGATAGTTTACAGCAGTGTGTGTGTGTGATTGGTTTTTACTTCATTTTCAAGATTGAGCATTGAGTTAATCATTTTGGATTGGTGTGAACAAGCAAGTGTTATATTGAATAGACATTTCATTCTCAGATGTTGAAGATATCTATTTCATAATTAGAAGTGTGGGACTGATACTTTTTATGAATGCGGTAGACCTAGTATCGCAAGGGACTAGGAGGCTTTATATTTCATCTTCATGTTCTGTAATAAAGTCTTTTAGTTATACTGAACTTCCCTTGTGCTGGTTTGATTGAATTACATGAGGTTGAAGTTGGCTTTTGTTTCGAGAATGGTTGGGATGGATTGTTTTAATTGCTACAGGAGACAAGCTTCTTAAAGTTCATCTTTTTAATTCAATCCCCTGAAATGAACAAACTTGTTTCTCTAGAACAACATCTCTCTGATTGACTGTTTGTTTAATTTTAATCATCAGTTTTCTCTTCTAGGTTCAGAGAATACTTTGAAGTATTTATAAATCTTAGAAACACGATTTTTATGTTATTAATTATTTTTTATATGCAACAAACTTAGGTAGTTTACTTGTTCTCGGCACATATAGTGTAACAACTCTTTCAATTACGAATCTTGGATTAACATTTAAATGAGTGTGAGATATACATTGAACATATTTGTACACCAACAACCTTGGTCACACATTTGAATCACACTTATAATATTGTGTTTCATATATTCTACTAGTAGAACATTTTCTACCTTTGTATTCTTGTTCCCAATTCTGATGGTGCATTTTCCAATGATTTTATATGAATCATCATTTCCAAAGGAGGTTGATCCATCTCTTTCCTTTCTTATTGTATGAAACCTATCTCTATCACCTGTCATGTGTTTTGAACAACCACTTTCAACATACCAACCACGTTTATTTTTCTTAGCTTGTAGAGAGAGTGTGCATTCTTCATTGTTTTATTGATTTTGTTTTCTTATCCATGTCCTTTTATGAGGTTCTTTCCTGTGATTGGTGTTGCTCTGTTTTGGTTCTCTAGGAGGGATTTTCATTCTGCAATATTTGGCCATGTGTCCAAAGTTTTTACACTTGTAGCATTCCACTTCAGTGCCCAATGATTCAAATATGTTGTAAATTCTTCTTTGTGTTTCACTAGGTCTTCTTAGATAACCCTTTTGTGTATGAATTTCAAAGTTGTTTATGTTCTTGTTGTTAGCTCTGCAATTCACAACTTTATGTCCCAAATTATTACATGAATAACATAAACCAAAAAATATAGTTGGATACCTCGGAGTTGAAATTTTTTTGAAAGGAGGTGCTCTTATGAATCCTTCTTCTTCCTGAGACCTATCTATTTTTGTTGGTCGTTGATTATGAAATCTAAATCTTCTCAGTGGAGGAGTGTCCCTGTAATTTTCTCTGTAGACCTTCCTATCCCCTTTGATTTTTTATGCATAGATTTTTGGATATGTTTCTTGTTTTGTTGTTTTGGAGCTTGATCCATTTTCTATCTGATTGTATCCAAGTCTAGACTTGTCATGATTAAGCCTTTGATTTCTTATAATGTCATTCAAAACTTTTGAACTGTTCTACATATTTTTCTTTTGAAGATCCTTTCTTAATGTGACAATCTCTTCTTCCAAATTTTCAATGATCCTGTCTCTTTCTTCTAGTTGTTCTTTGAGTGATTCTTCAATTCTTTTATCTTATTTAATTTGAACCTTCAAATTTGTGATCATTTGTTCTAATTCCTGAGTGTCTTCTTTCCTTTCTAGTTCCACTTGTAGCTTCTTGTTTTTCCTCTTTTCTCTTCTGATAAATTCTATGGCACTCATTAACTCCTCTTGGTAGTCAACTTCTACCTCTTCAATTTCTTCTTCGACTTCTTCATATTCTACTTCAGAGTCTTTTTTATCAAAGTCTTCTACTGCCATGAATAGAACCCTTTCTGTCTCACTTTCATGGACTTCATCTTCATCTAATGATAAGATGTCTTCTTTGGTGCATAAGCGTTTCTTGAAAAATTTATTTGTGGTTATTTTTCCTTTATATGTTTGTCTGCTTTTTGAGTCACCTTCATCATTTCTCTTTTTCTTATGAGGACATTTGTTATAAAAATGACCAATACCATCACAATTAAAACAAATTAAAGGAAGTTTACCTCTATACCTATCGTCAGCTCCCTTGTTCAGTCTTCTGACAAAGTTGGCCACTTCTTCATCATCTTCCGAGACATCACTATTGTTTCTATGTTATGTTTCTTGTTTCTTTCCCTTTTTATTTGATCTTTTCGATACTTTGAAGGCTGCTTCTTTTACATCTGGATTTTCCTGTCCAGTTCTCATTTCATATGTTGTGAATATTTTAGGTAATTCATCCATTCTTATTGAGTTTAGATATACTCTTTCTTCTAGTGTCGATATCTTAGGGTCAAATCTCATAGGAAGAGATCTTAGTACCTTTTGAACAATTACAGATTCTTGAATTTCTTCTCCCAATCCTATGATTGCATTTACTGTTTCATCGACTCGTAAGAAGTAAGCTGCAATATTTTCATCTTCCTTCATCTTTAGTTGTTTGAACTGGACTCTGTAAATTTGAAGTTTTGTTGCTTTGACTTTTGAATCTCCTTCATAAATATTTCAAATTTTGTACCAAATCTCTTTAGCGGATTTACAATGTGCAACTTTGGTGAATACCATTTCACCAAGACCATTCAGAAGTTCATTTGTGGCTTTCTAATTATTCTGATCAAGTTTCACTGCTTTATCATTTGTTGGCGGAACTGTTGGTACTATGTATCCATCTACAATTGATTACCAAATTTCAAATCCCTGTTGTTTCTCTCCATGATCTACCTTTCAGTTGTTAAACTAATTTATGAAGGAACATGCACTGGTACCAATTGTTGGATTACTAAGAGGGGGGGTGAATCAGTAATAGAGAAAATTAATCCTTTTTAACCATATAATCCATGTGTTATATCAATGTAACATTATCATCCAATAACTGCAAAGTAAATAAGCAATGAACAAATGAACAATCATACACATACATAATACACTAGTGTTTTGCGTGGAAACCCAAAGTGGGAGAAAACCATGGAATGTTTTTTCTTATATGTCTTGAAGAATAACATTCATTGGAAGCACCAAATTCCTTTGTTTTCCAGTTGCAACTGGAAGGAGGCTCCAACCCCCTAATTTCTCAGGCTACAACCTGAGGGAATATCCAACTCCCCAATTCTCTAGATACAACTAGAAGGAGGCTACAACCCCCTATGTTCTTAAGCTACAACCGGAAGGTGGATACAACCACATGTCCTTTCCCTATCTAACCACCCTGACGTATAAGTAGAATGATGGAACCACTGTCAAACTATCACTGTGAGATATACTGTTTTAAACCTATACCAATAAACATGCACCAAACAACCTATACCAATAAACTTGAACCAAGCATCAACCTGTACCTCAACCTATAATCAACCTATACCATAAACAAGTGCATCAACCATGCACCAACCTTTACCAAACAATATGTAATCAACCTGTACCATAAACAAGTGCATCCAACCATGTACCAAGTATGTACCAATCATGTATCAACTACGCATCAACTATGACTCATCAATATGTACCAAAATCATCAAATATACACCTCATGTATGTGCCAACTCATCAACTACTTGTCTCAACCATGTACCCAACATGTACCTCAACCAAAATCCCTCATCAATTTCATCATCCAAATATAATTTGTAACTCTATAATAGACTCGGTGTATATGATCACATACCTGCAAACCTTCCTTAACTTTAACAACAAGAGACTAGCATTTTCATCAAACTTTTCTTTAGTCTCACATGACTAGTTTTGGATTATTCAACAACCCTAACTTGGAATAATCATAACTATGTACCTGTAATGAATAAAGATCTGAAAATAGTACACAGTGTTCTTTGGTGTGTTTTATGCAATTCTTCTAGGTTTCACTACTTGGAACCTCTCATAAAAGAAGTTATAGAAAAAATGACATACCTTGTTGAATTTTGGCTTATTCTAGAGAGAGAACCTGTACAGTGTGCCCCACACATAATATTTGTTGTATGGATCTTAGAAAGCATCATCAAAAGATTTTATCCTCCCTTGAATTCTGGCCTTCTTTAATTCACCTTCTCTCTGAAATTTGGCTTAGATATCCTTTGGTTATCTCAGTCACATGTACATATTCAATATGCTCAAGTGTGATATGAAATGAGAGAACCTTGCCTCTTATTTATACTTTCATGTAGCTTCCTCAAGGGGTTACCTTTTAACCATCTTAACCCACTTTCCTTATTTTAGGGTTAACCAACTTCTAACCACTTGTCCAATTAGTAATTTATCCATTAACTTTATTATTTAAATAATTTATTTTGTATCCACTTTGACTTATACTACACACATCACTTCACTTTACCTCAAGGTGTTACCTTCTAACCATCTTAAACCACTATCCTTATTTAGGGCTAACCCACTTTTAACCACTTGTCAACTTAGTAATTTCTCCATTAACTTTATTATTTAAATAATTTCTTTTGTATTCACTTTGAATTATAGTACACTCATCACTTCACTTTATTATTTACCTTCTAAAAATCTCTTAAACCACTTTGACTACTTTGACCTTTTGGGGCTTCTAGATGACTCATGAGTGTTCTCCAACTTCACATGTCCATAACTCTCTAACCGTGAGGAGTTATGTGATGTTCCACATACCACTGGAAATGGCATGACATGTACTATCCATATAGAATAGTATTACCTACAAATATATCAAAACTCATACTGTTATACATCAAACAAACTTGGGTCCATTACCCAAACCTAGGTTCTCCAACTTCCTTCAAGGGTTGAAATCAATGACAACCAACCTTAATCAACAATAATTTGTGTGCACAAGAGGATGGATTCTCTTGTATGCACATGGAAGTAGACGACGTACAAAATAAAAATAGAAATGGTGTGTGACGCCCGCATGGTTGCATGCACAGTAGTGAACACATGTTCATGGTGGATTACACACATAGTAAAGTTGTGTGCTCATTATTCTTGTGTGTGTAGTTGTATTGAGTTACTTTCATTGTTATAATTTGTGTCAAAAGAGGAAATTTTGGGTGGCGCAACTCAACTTGGGGTTGACGCGTTACTTCAAGTAATTTTTTCACAAACTAATTTGGGGTTATCTTAAAGTATGGTATCATAAGTAGTTTGGTAACGAGGACATTACATCATATGCATGTAGGTGCTCCCAAACACTACACAACACATGTCCAGGGGTACTACATGCAAGACCACTACGTCCAGGGGTACTACATGCAAGACCACTACGTCCAGGGGTACTACATGCAAGACCAAGACCACACATGTCTAGGGGTACTACATGGATCTTGATGTTGAAGAGTTTGTTCATCTCCTTCTCTTACTGGTGATGAAGGCTACTCAAATTCACCTCCTTCTGAACTAATGTGTTGATAATATTCTCTTCCACATCAAATTTTATTTCAACCTTATTGCTCAAATATATGGATACAAGATTATTTTTCTTTGCATTCTTATTGCAATTCTTTGGGCTCAACTCTATATGTAGTTTCCAACACTTTTCCTCAATGTGACCATCAATGTTGCAATGGTTTTTGATATCCTTGCACTAATGTGTAGTGGTTTTCATATTCTTCTCCTCATCCCCCCNTCTTTCCCTCATTGGAAGCTTCTTGGTTCTCTTTCTTCTTGGAACTTCTTAGATGCTCTTTCTTTTGGCCTATGTTTTCCAAATATTGTGCTTGTACACATGCCTTGTCCATTTTACTTCGCTTGAAAATCATCACTTAGTTTCATAGATGATTATGTAGACCCCCCAAATACTTGAGGAGTACATATGGGTTCTTGGGAGAGATACCTATCATGATGGTCAACTTTCTAAACTCAACGATGTACTCATGGGCACTCTACCCCTTCCTATCCCTAAAGTAATTCCAATAGATCCATTGGTCCTATACATACCTAATAGGATAGTACTGGGACTTGATGAGGGTTTTAAAATCCTCTCGCTTAGTTATTGATGGATCACCATCCATCCTAAGTGTCTTTGTGTGGCTTTCCCACCAAGTTGAATCATTTCCCTCTAAATTCAGTCTAGAAAATGATATATTTTGCTCCTCATCTATATGGAGAATGTTGAAATAAAATTCTAGTTTCTACAACCTGTTGGTTGTGGAGCCTGATTATCTTCCTGATTTAGAGGTCCTTTCTTTTAGCCGTGTTTATACCCCATGAAGTATTTACACCCCAGAATTATGTACACTCTTCCACGCAGGGGAGTGCAGAGGGGGGGTACCCCCTCTGCGAGTTCCGGGGGGGCTATCCCCTCAGCTGGGGGGGTTGGGGGCAAGTGGGCCCCCAGCGGGGGTTCAGGGGCGAAGCCCCTGAAGAAAAAATTGCCTTGTAAAAGTATATTGTAATTTCATTGTAAATCTGGACCGTTCATTATAAGGTTGCAGATCTAACGGTAGAAATTATGTTAGGGTTTTTTGCCCTAGAAAGAAACCCTCTTTTATGAGGGAAATGTATCGCAGCTATGGTTGATGGTGAATATTGTATTCTGAGAGAGGAGACTGTGAGAGAAAGAAGAGGAAGTTACATTGGGTTTTTCTGTAGGTTGTATCCCTTCATTTGTTGGATAATAATAAAGAAAGGACCTGGCAATTTCTCTGGTGGACGTAGCCCACACTAGGTGAACCACATAAATCTGTGTCTCTCTTGTATTGTGTGTCTTCTATGTTTTCTTTCTACATTTGTTTTATTTTATTGCTCCGTGGTCCTATTTTTCTAACAAATGGTATAAGAGCATAAGGTAACTCGCAGGAAAAGAGGGTTCCTGTTTCGAGTGGGAGAAATGTCGGAAGATGGAAAGTTTAGGGTCGATAAATTTAACGGCCAAAACTACCAGTTATGGAAGATGCATATGTTATTTATATCAGAATGATCTATTCCTACCATTGAGTGGAGTAGCAAAGAAGTCGGCGGCCATGAAGGACGAAGAATGGGAGATTCTTGACAGAAAGGCTCTAGGAACGATACGGCTGAGCCTGGCAGCATTGGTGGCTTTCAATATTTCGAAAGAAAATACAACGAAGGGTTTGATGGATGCGTTGGCCAAATTGTATGAAAAACCCTCGGCGTCGAATAAGGTATTTCTAATGAAGAGATTATTTAATATGAAGATGTCAGAAGGTGGGTCTA
>ML779908.1:252486-263186 GCA_009831015.1 Picea engelmannii | reverse complement strand
TCGTATAATTGACATTAATCCATTTGTTGCAGGTCTTCAAACAAAGGGTAAATTTGCATGTCTAGTTTGTGGCCCTAAGATGAAGTATCGTCATTCAAAAAGTTTAGGAAATATGGTGTTTGATGAGTATAGGCACCTTCTTCTTAAGAACCATAGGTATTGTACTACTGAGAAACATCTTTTCAATGGGAAAGAAGAGATTGGTTTAAAACCACGAAGAATGACACCTCACCTATGGAGGTTGGAATATAATAGAAATCGTCAAGGTACTCAATTTCATAATGTATCATAGATCATGTAATGTTTTGAATGTTTATTTTAATCATTAAATTTATTTTACCGTATTTGATAATTATTTTTGTGATTTCTTTTATGCTTCATGAAGTCCGCAATCATCATGAAGGTATTAATAATGGGCTTCCACGAGGAATGAAATCTTATCCTGATCAATTCATGAGGTTGCCCTACTATGAGGAGCTAAAAATAGCTCATTTGTTTGATACAATGCATATCGGGAAGAATGTGACAGACACGTTATGGTAAATCATAGATGGTAGGAGGGACAAAGAAAAAATTGTCAAAATTTGTATTGACATTCAAGAAGCCAATCATGCAATGCGAAGTGTGATACAATATTCAAATAGATCAGATGGAGTAATAGATGGAAATAACCTTCTGTTGGAGCCGCCCTTGTTTTATTTTTACCCTTCACAATTTTCATTTTGGATACTTAGATTCTAAAGATGGCCTTTTGATTTTTCCCCCCGATACTTTGAAATCTCTGCAACCTTGTCACGTAAGCAACGATGCTTTTCCACTCTCAAAACAAGTCTAGTTTTGTAAGAATGTTCGCTCTTTTGTTTTACTTCGGGATCTCGCCAGTCGGATACTTTAATCCATAACTTCACACGTCCCGAGTCACGAAACGGTGAAGTCGTTTTGATTTTTAACTCAAGACAGTAACCAGGGTAAAATCTTTTAACTCACGGTTAGACGTCGTCGGGGTTTCGCACCTCAGCATTTGCCAAGTCAGATTTTTTATTTTCACAGCCCCGAGAGCCGAGAACGCGATTTCCTAGCTGGGTAACCTATGTCAAAGATCAAAGGTAAAAATTTAACCATGGTAAAAGTTGTTCTCGGCCTTTCGCCACTTGGCGTTATCCTTTTTGAAGTTTCCATCTTCTAAACCCCGACTCCCGAAGTCACGAGGAAATTATCACTTGATTAATTAATCACCTAATCCAAGATTTCCTTCCCCTTAATTAGGTTTTAATTATCGCCATCTCACGACTCGGCATACTAATTTCCCAAAAACTTGTATTCGAAGTTCTGAATTGCGATGTGGTAAATAAAATGATGATTAAATTAATTATGCTCCAAATTGCGGTTATCGTTAATTAATCCAAAGTCGGTCCTCGCGATCTCGCGAGTTGGGGACTCAAAATGTTAAAAGAAAATACACGAAGTAGCGAACGGCGAGGAATTGATTAACGTTGGTAAGATTTGATAATTTAAGATAAGGCAAGATATATCCCGTGCCCCGAATCCTGCACGTTTCCCAAGGTAGCCATCTCTCTCCCTACTTCGACTCACTGTCAAACCGCCAGAAATTTATGACATTTATGGAAAAATAGGGTAAATCCACGCATATAAGATCAGATTTTATGCAATAAATTTGTTTCTAATTACGATTTGACAAACTTATTTCGAAAAGTACCGAATTTTCAAATATATATAAGAGTTTTCATTTTATTATAACGAAAGCATTTTCATAAGCATGCGGAGCTCGTCATTTCTGGGTGAACTAATTTCTGCATGTATACGCAGTTCTATCGCAGAAGGGCGAAAACGCAAGCTTTGGATATGGCTCCATGGAAAGCAGCAAAGGAAAACGTTGAGGTCATAGGACAAGGCTCGGATAATGTCTCCGACACTTCGCCCCAGAGTGTCGACTTGGTCCCTAGCTGGTCTTTTGTTTCATACATTCTGCAATCGGAGTTGGTGAATTATTCAGACTCAGATGACAATGAAAAGGATGACCTGAACACTAAATACAAGATAGTCGTTCAATCCGGAATGCACAGGGTAGCAACCAGACCACGGTTGCTCCTGTATTATGATATGATACGATGGGCGTTGGACCACATAGACCTACCCACCCGAACTATCATGAACGACCAGCGGGTCACGGTCGGGAATTTTAGGCTGGAGCATATCCAAACCATGTATAAGCTCCCGACAACATCTGAATACACGTACGGTGTTGAATTCCTGGAGGAGTTCAAAGAGAAGGAGTGCACACAATATTATAAAACCATGCCCGGTTTGATAAAGGATTGGGTTTCGCGCTCCGTGAAATTTAGAGAAAATGACCAAGGCGTTTATTCAATCGCTTCGCTGGAGCCACAGTATAAGTATGTGGCCATGATGACGTATCGATTATTTGGGAGAGAGGACACATAGAATTTCTTCATTGCCTGGGTGCCTCTCATGTTTCGGGTCACAGAAGGTTGCTCGTTTAATTGGGCAAAGATACTCTCGGAAAGTTTGGCCAACAGGGTCACAGAGTATCGGGAGCAGAAGGCAAGTGGGAGACCATCCTCGTTTTTCATGTCTGCATATATTATGGACGCGGTATGTTCCATGACACCATTTCCCTTGATGAGCTAGGCTTGGAATCCAGCCCAGGAAAAACCCATACATGAGTATCACGACAAACTGTGGGAAAATAAAGCAGACCATTTCATTTACAAAATTTTCAATTGGGTGATGGTGCCCCTGCATATCGTCATTTTTGGTCACTCACCACCTCGTATCTCAGACAGCATTGCTGCAAATCTCAGTGGTATAGCGGACTGGTACGTGGAGGCAGAGTTCTCCTACTTCAGAGTGTTCGGGGATGTTGTTCCCCCACTTTCACTACCATTGTTCATCCCCGACAAGTTGGCTTGTCGCGAGATCGCCCGAAAAATAGTGATTGGCGGGGTGAGTAAAGATATCAAAGCATATTCAAATAAGGTGTGGTCATCTTTTCCCATTCGGCTAAATTCGTATTCTTTATTGGATTTCGGGCATGCCAAAGTCGAGGCTGCAGCACTGGAAGACCTGAAGTTGGTCTCCATCAAGTATAAAAAACATGATCCACAGAGGGTTGTAAGCAACCATTTAGAAAATTGTGGGCTCAAGAGGTTCGAGCATGAGAACTCACCCTCGGATGATATTTTCGGAGGGGCGAGGTCTTATGAAGAAGTTCTCGCTCGGATCTGATCCTTGGCGCCTGAAGACACAACTGTTGTGTTAAAATTCCAGGAGCATAGATGGAGCAGTCTCCCCGCTGTATTGTGAGGTGAGATCTCGGGTGTTTCCGAGACAAAGCAGAAGGATGTCGAAGATCCCAAAGATGCAACTCTTGACTTGGGAAAACACCAGGACAAGGGGCAACAAACAAAGAAGCCTGAAGCAGAGGCACAGACTCCAGACCCGTCAGAGAAATAGAATCCGGAAGTCGAGACAAAAACCCTGGAACTGCCAAAGAAGCAGAACCCGGCTGACACCCCAGGAAAATCAGCGAAACAAATCAGGGAACCTATCACTTATGTCACTCCCTTGCAGTCGGCACAGGGGAATATCGAAGAAGGGTTGATATTCAATGAGGAGCTGAGGCCTATAAGAGCAGAAGAACTTCCTCCGAACGAGTTCTTTTTTGATAAAAAGAGAAAAGGGTAGTAAAAAGGGAATTCTACCAGGACGGAGAATCAACTTCTAAGAAATTCAAAGTTATGACCGACGGAAAGAACAAAAAGAATGAGCAATTCTCCACGGAGATCGCAGGAACGCTAGGAGCGTATGCATCGGCAAATCAATTTTCGGTCGGATTGCTAAAAAACCAGCTCAAAAGGAAAAATCGCCTGATCAAGACCCTCGAAGCCAGAGTAGCTTCGGCCACAGAAAATGCTAAAGGCTAGGTGAGCGGGGAGATAGAACTGGCCCGACTAGTGGATAGAAATGAAATAGAAGTGATCAAAACCAAGCTGGAGCAAGCATATCTAGTGATCCGAGATGGTCGGATACAGGCGGGCCAACAGAGGACTATGATTGCAGAGCTGCAGGCTCAGGTAGAGATCGTTGAAAGCAGGATGATCGACATTGTGGGGTTTAAATCCTGAGCGATCGAGATTCGGAACAGGATCTCTTCTGCACAACAGAGTTTTCTTGCCAAAGTGGGAGCGATCTGAGAGAATTATCTGTTGATGCATTAGGTTTCCGAGAACCTGACTGTCAGAGAGAGGGATGCAGAAGCGGCATGGGTCGCCTTCCAGGAGGTGGTGATAGCCACGAACAACAAAGTTTCGGCAGGTTCTCCTAGACTCTCCATCCCAAAAAAAACTTGAGGTAACATTATGTTGAAGGATTGGGAGCACAACATTGCCCTGGGCAAGGAACAAGCCCAAAAGGTAACCAATTCACTAGAAAAAGCCTTCAATTCTATAGATGGCAAGTTGTTGGGTATGGATAGTGGGGGCGAGGCAGATGAATGTAGAACAGATCTCACTTGATCTGAGAGAGAAGTATGAGAGAGATTCGGCCTATGTCTCTCAGATAGATAGGGTGGACATGGCCCGAGTTAACAAGCACTTGATCCAGCCCAACGCGCAACTAAGTGCCCTCGACATCATCGATGCACAAATGGGGGACAAGCTACAGCAGTTAGCCCGAGAGTGTTACTTCATCGAGTCCAGCTGTCAAGCGGAACCTTCACGGCTCGTATCTCAACTCATGGAAAGATGTATCGCCTGCACCGAGTCCGCGAGAAGACGAGCACCTGGAAATAAGTGAAGACAGATTAGGGGAGATGGAGCGATTTCTCTCTCCTCTGTCATAACTGAAATTTTTGCGACCATTGGGATTCTACCTGCTTTGCAGAAATTGTATAAATATACCCCAGAGAGTAATAAACAGGGCTGAACCCTTTTTGAGATTTTGTAATATAGTTTTTGCATTGAGATTTAATACAAGCAGATCCGAGATTCTCAATTCCGTCACTTCTGTATTACAAGTTTTCTTTCCTGTTCCTCATTTTTCATTTTCAATTCATATTCGTAATTGATGTGCTTCGTTATACTTTAGTATTACCACTACTATAACGAATAAATTTGGGTTTTCTGTAATTGTTTATTGCCTTTCCTCTGCACCAGCTATCAGCTGTGTAAGACCAATTTGCAGTTTCAGAATTATACATGTATTTTTTGTTACATTGGTTATTTTCTTAAATATTTTCTTCTTCCGTTTACTCCGTGAGATTTTCCTCTGGTAGGAACCTGACCCTGTAAATGGATTAATGTTTTTCCCCCATCTTTCCCCTTTTATTAAAATATAATACAGTTACGGGAACGAGCCTTAGATTTGCATACACTGTTAATACTGCAACTGTGGATTCTCTTTTATAAAACTAGACTGAGACAGCACTCAACCTTTCTTAACAGTTCTCTTACCTGTACTGTTCCCCCATGACAGTTCCCACACCAACTCAACCTAACGTTGAACCCGGATTATTGAACCAAACGTACATTGCCTTAAATCTCTTCGACACTATCCTTAAAACAACAACTAATCGGGCCGAACTTGAACAATCATGGGCATTCATTGAACGAGACATAATGATTCAGGAGCAGTTCAAAGCCAGACAACCCCAACGAAGAAATCTCCTTTAAACTCTTTCTCCGAAGGTTGACATTTTCCCTTCTCCTTATCCTAACCACTTTCGGATGCCTTGACACTGTACTTTTTAGCCTTAAGTACAGACTCAGGAACAACACCTTCCATGGATATTAACAGAACAACAAAGAAATGATGTAAAAGAGGTCATTCAAAGAATTAAATTTCCCACAGTTTTTGCTTCAAACATAAAAAATATCTTAACGAAGAAAGGTGAATTTGGTGGGGTAAAAACACATGATTGGCATACCTTCATTAAGGGAATAATTTTGGTGTACATATTTATATATATTGGCCTTATAGATCTTTTATTTTTTATTTTTTTTTGCTTGTCTACTTTGGTCGAAACAAATAACAATTCATTTTGTTGTCACAGTATGTTCTACCACTATCTCTCCCAAATGACTTTGACAACAACGTCAAACAAGTTATATATGATCTTGGAAAATACATGAGGTAAGACATAGTTGTGATTTATATGCAAAATGTTCTTTCAAATTATTGGTGTACTTAATGACACGTGTTTTACTTGTAATGTAATGTAATATATTATATTATGTTATGTTGAAACATGTTATTTTCTTGTGTCACGATCTCATGTAGATGGTTGTCATTGAAAGAAATCCATGAAGATGATATAAAGTATTGGAAGAGAGAAATTCCTTGTCTAATGTGTGAAATGAAAAAGTATATACCTCCTACATTTTTCAATGCACAAGAACACTACCTCATACACCAAGTTGAGGATATTGAAATTTGTGCACCTATTCACACAAGGTCAATGTGGATGGTGGAGAGGCACTTGAAATCATTGAAGGCGTTGGTCAGACAAAGAGCACGTCTTGAGGGTTATATGGTGGAGGGATATATGGTATATCAATCCATGGTGTATATTAGTCAGTATCTTCCTAAATTAGCAACACCAACTATGCATGCAGTGGATCGCATTGGGATGTGAACTCCATCAAAAAATTTGAAGATCAGGAGCATCTATTGGGGAAAGGTAGAATGAAAAAAGTGAGAGATAATATATTAATAATTGTGAAATTTTATGTTAATAATACATATAAAGTTTCGTTTTTGTGTATATGATCGTATTCATTAATATATTAATATAATTTATTTCATAAATTATAAATATTTATAATTACCTGCATATTGTACGTTATAACTAATATTTAATATTGGTGAATTATGGTTTTTTTATTCAGTTTCTCTAGAGTGGGATGCACTGCATTTATACATTGCAAACAATCTTGACTGGACGAATGTATGTATTAAAAGATGTAAACAACATAATGGAGGTAGGTTATCATGGCAACAATTGTCTGAATTGGTTAGAGAAGCTCGTCGTAACGGAGATGCCAATGTTACGCAGAGGGAAATTGATCTAGCATATGGTTTGAAAGATGGATAGGTAAGAAATTTCACCCATTTTATTCATTTATTTTATATTATACTAATGTGACTACATGTGTACTGTATTTTTCATATACTTTCGAAGTTATATAAATATATGTTAATTTATTAATTGACAATGCATCTTTTACATATCTGACATATTGCAGTTGAAACACCACAAGGCTATGTGGTGAAATGGTCGTAAATTTCGCATCAAACAATTGGATGAAACCAAGAAAACTTCTGATAGTGGGATAACTGCAGTATTCCAGGTTACTAATGTTTCCTCTAGGAGTGACAGACATCCCCAAGAATCTGAAAATAGATACTATGGGTATTTAAACGATATACTTAAGTGTGACTTTAATTCCTTCAAATTAGTTATGTTCGATGTCAAATGGGATAGGTTATGAATGCATGAATGTGATGAGGAAAGAACTATTATTCAACATGCCAATGGATTTCCAATGATTAAAACAACGATGTTTGAAAGAGGACATGATCGCTATGCTTTTCCAAGCCAATCTGAACATGTCTTTTACTCAAATGTTCCATGTGAAATGGATTGGTCATTTGTTGTTAGATATGATGCAAGAGGAAGGCCAATTAAGTATACTCATTTACAGGAAGAAGATGATATTGAAGATCAAGAATATGATTCGACAGAATATCAGACAAAGTCGGAAGATCATGGAGGGTCTACAGATGAATAAGACGAAGAAGATCATGATCTAGGCATAGGAGACAATATTGCAATTCATGATGATGATGTCAATAAAAATATGCTCAAAAATCAAATTGATGACGATGATGATATCATCAATCCTTTCAACATCGTTTCAGAACCAGATAATGATACAAATGTCGAGTTCGATGAAGAATATCAAGATAGAGAATAAGGATGATTACACAGATGATGAGGTTGGATTAGGTACGTGACTATATAATTTTTTAATTTGTATGTATTATTCTCTTAATTAATTTACTTTTAATGTCATGGGTTAATTAGATGTTTTTAAGTTTTATGCGACGTTTTTATATCCTAGGTTACATGTTGTTTAATTATTATTTGAAACCTGAAAATAGTTGTCAATATAGTAAAGTACGTGGTAGACTAAAAATATCATTTAAAAACACATAATTTCATGTACCTTCATTAATTTTTGTTTGTGTATTTTCTATGCATGAATCTTAATAGGACGTTGCTTTCGATTATTTTATATTTTATAGATTGGGTTTTGGAGATCAATTGAGAGTGATGTGAGGGGGAGAGGAGGGTCCATGTGAGCTTCCACCTTCACGTGGTTGGCCTTGTTCAGTAGAGGATAAATTGTTCTTGAAACCAAGAGAATCTCTTTCATTTTTATACCATCATGATCGTATAAGATTTCATCAATATTGTTACCTATTTGAATCTTCTTAGAATTGAGATTCATTGCATAGTCGTTGAAAAAAGATAAAAGACTTATGTAGCGGATATTAATTTGGTCTTTGTGTGGGACATTTTATGCCATTAGTATGTTTTCTAAAAAAATAATGAGGAACGAGGAACGAGGAATGAGTAACAAGGAACGAGGAACGAGGAACGAGGAACGAGGAACGAGGAACGAGGAACGAGGAACGAGGAACGAAAATTGAACGAGGACTAGACACCGGCAACAGGGACCTACGAATGGGGCCAATGTTGAAATTTTTTCAAACGGTTTATGTATGCACTGAAATTTGTCATGGATAGACTATTGGCATGCCTTAACGATATGGGAGGGTTTCTAGACTCAAATTTGAGTGACACGCCCACTTTCTTCCATCATCAATTCATCATGTAAACCATAAACCCTAATTTTATTTCAGAGTACCCAATTTGGTTGACGCAAGTTTCAGGCTTTCGTCGATCTCTCTTCATTTTGATTTTAGGTTCTACATTAATGTATATACAATGTATCTACATCATAGTTGTGATGAAAAATTCCTCTATTTCATTGATTTCCTAATCAACACCATCAAGATACTAGAGGCAGGCAACAGTGACATGTGAATGGGGCCAACGTCGAAATGTTTTCAAACTGTATCTATATGCATTGAAATTTGACCTGGATAGACTATTCGCATGACTTAATGATATGGGAGGGTTTCTGGACTCAAATTTGAATGACACGCCCACTTTCTTCCATCACCAATTCATCATGGAAACCATAAACCCTATTTTTCATATGTTCTAGTAGATATGTTAATGATTCCAAGTTTCATATTTGTATTTCACTAAAGGTCTAACTAGCTTGAAAAATATCAAATTGAGATTTCAAGTTGATAAACCAAATATGAAATGAATCCAAGCATCATTTGATATCGTCGCAAGAGAGATGAATGTAAATAATCTTGTAACAATTTTGCTATACTATCGACGAAAAAAGTTCGTCGATAGTATAGCTAATTTGTCGCAAGAATATTGTGTCTAATTTGAATGGTGTTACATGGTTTTCAAGGAGTGTATGGCTTATATTATGGTGCAACGTAGTGTATTCTACAAGAACAATCTTTATGCCAAACCTCAAAATGGATAGTACCATATATGTTCATAAGACAAATATTCTTGGTATGTTTCCTTTGTGTATATGGTGGCTCAAGCCCTCAGTACACATGATGCCAAACAATGAAATGTAACAATTTTACTATTGAATGATAGTGTTATGTCACCCATGGTTAAGGAAATAACTTAAGGTTCTTAGGTCCTATTTGAATCTTCTTAGAATTGAGATACGTTACATAGTCGTTGAAAAAAGACAAAAGACTTATGTAGTGGATATTAATTTGGTCTTTGTGTGGAATATTTTATTCCATTAGTATGTAATTTTGTAAAAAAATAATGGATCTTGGGTACTACACCATGGTCAAGGAACGAGAAACGATGAACTAGGAACGAAAATTGCACGAGGACTAAACACCGGAAACAGGGACCTGGGAATGGGGCGAACGTTGAAATTTTTTCAAACAGTTTATGTATTCACTAAAATTTGTCATGGATAGACTATTGGCATTCCTTAATGATATGGGAGGGTTTCTAGACTCAAATTTGAGTGACACACCCACTTTCCTCCATCATTAATTCATCATATTGATGAGGCTATATGAATTAGAGATTAGGGTTATAAGGGTTATGCTTGGACATTATGGATTAAATGTGTTATAGGTTTAGGGTTCCATGGGTTAATTTATATTAGTTATTAGTTGATAATGGTTATAATTGTTAAGGGATATAGGGGTTGTGGATTAATTTTTATATAGTTTTAGGGTGAAATATGTGAGTCACACTAATTATAATGTTAGGGATTGTACAAGGGATTTGGGGTTACAAGAGTTTGAGGTTAGATATTATGAGTGTTAAGAATTATATAATTTAAGAATAAGACATTATTGGGAATAGAGGTTAAAGGGGTTTGGGTGTGTATAAGTTAGAGGATTTATCATAGGTTTATATATTTTAAGGGTTAAAGGGTTATGGGTTATAAGGATTAGAGATTAGGGGTTAAAGGGGTTAGTGAGTTTATGGATTAGGAGTTAAAGGGGTTAGTGGGTTTATGGATTAA
>ML779908.1:232489-243483 GCA_009831015.1 Picea engelmannii | reverse complement strand
TCATTTTGAATCATATTGTACTTGAACATTTAAGTGGGGTAAAAGGAGGTTGCCCCCTCGAAGAGGCTTATTATCTGAAATTATCTCTTTTTCAAGGCATTGAGTACTTTTTCTGAGGTTTTTCTATGCTATATTGGTATTTGGTTCTTAACAGGCTCTCCATGCTACCTATAAACTAGAGATATTACAACCAATTTGGGTGAATAAAATAAAATTCCCCTTCAATAGACTCCTCCAAGAACTCCTCAAATGAACAATGAACCACTTTAGCCTAGAAGCCTACACTTCCCTTTAAACTATCCATTATCCCACATGTGCACAAGGTAATAATATGATGTGCTTGAAATGGTTGGTCCTCCATAAAGAATGGAGTGTGAAAAGGTGTGTCTATTGAACTCTAACTACCACTTATCTTGGATTGCAAGCACCATGCTAAAATTTGGTTTATTAATACTTGCAATTGGTTACACAATTGGGGAGAAGAAAAAAACCCCTTTTGACCTTAGAATTTTGAAGTCGAGCTTAGAGGCTTTGTTTTCTAAATTATCAACCCAAAGATCTATGCATAAATTCAAATTATAACATTAGATCTAGTCAAATAGATTCAAATTGAATTGATTTTTTGAAAGAATGTGCATCATGTAACTTAAAGGATCCCTTTGACCCTAATTATTTAACATCTAACAAGGTATTGATATTTTCCAAAATCTTCTTATCCATGTGGACTCTCATTTCCATCTAGGTTCTAGTCTTCTTAATGACATCCCAATTCCTCATATGCATTTTTTATTTCAATGTTGGATATTTTAGGGATTTCTCAAAGTCTTTCAATGATGAGATAATGACATCGTTCTCTAACTATATATCTTAATATATATTCAATAATAACAAAAAAAGGATCCACATATATAGACTTACCTTTTGATGAAGACGGATTATGGCTCTTCCCACTATTATTTTGAGATCAATTGTGAGCTTGGAAATGTCCTCTATTCACTCTTCAACTTCTTCCTCATCGTTGGGTGTATATTTCTTAGGGAAAGTATACCTAAGGTGACCATACATATGAAGGATGGAGCAGAAAAAAGGAATCTTAACATTGTCTATCTCCTGAAAATAAGAACAATTCTCCACTTGGATATCAATTTCTTTAAGTAATCCATCTCCCAAGTTCATTTCCACAAAAATCTTAGCCATTGATGTCTTGTCTAGGAAGCATGTTTTCTCGTCAATATCCAACATCGATCAAACTAGGAGGTCATCCATCAAACTATGTGACACATGCCTCCAAATGCGCAAATAAGTTGACCACTCCAATATTTGTAACGTGGCATGGCATGAGAGGTCCATGTGCATGAAGAATATCCCCAAACTGCCTATGCCATTCTGACCAATGCCTTGAGAGTTGTAATATTTCATCGAGAGTTGTGAACGAACTCAGGAGTTGTGAAGATACATTGGGAGATGTGAAAATTACAAATGTCATAATGAATCCCATGCAATCTCCACTTAGCCATAATGTCCATTCACTATTAATCCGACCAATATGTAATTGTGGCCTTTGAATAATGGCTTGTCCCATTTGTCCTTTTTGGATGGAGTGAGTCAAGGTATTTAAAAAAATTGTCATTTTTTGGATGGATTGAGTCAAGGTAATAGACAACAACAATAATGGATAACAAAAACAACATCACTTATCCCATTGTCAATAACTCACACCCAAGCCTTAGCCTTTACAATTGTGTAGCCATCGATGGGTTACAAATCAATAACAACTCTCGTATTTGTTACTTAACAATGTACTTTACTCTCAATTTCTCACTCCCTTTTGACATGTATAGGCCACCTTTACCTTTCTACCGTTTCTTCTCCTTAGGTCAAGGAATCACATCCTCCACCTTAGCCACCGCGGTTCCCTCTTCCCTAGTCGTGACCTCCACTTGTATTGTCATTATCTGAGATGGAGGTCCTAAGGTTCTAAGTATGTAATGGTGCGGTCAGTTGTTAAGATGATGGGGAGGTAGGGTTTAAGGGAATGTGTTTCACCTTATTTTTTATACTAAATGCAAAAAAAAATCATCATAACATATTCATGAATGATTCCCATGCAGCCAAATGCAACCATGTAGCCAACTGCAACCATGCATCCAAATGCAAGAAGTAAGCCAATGAAACCATCTTAGCTCCTCAAAAGTACAATGTCCCTTTCCCATGTGCTTAGTTATTGTGAAAAATAGGGAAACATCAAAGTCTAATGCTTGTACGTTGGAATCTATATCATTGTTGACATGAATAGTAAACTGAGTATCTATGAATGAAATATTTCATCAGGTGGATGCAGCAATGGAAATGATATGCTACAACACATTTCTATCCACTCTTGAAGAGGGTTTTTGTAAACTCTATCATACCACATAATTTCCTCTTGCCTTCCAAGAATTTATGTCTTGTTACCACCATATTGTTGTTCATATACATGTAGCTTAAAATTTGTCTTTGATCCCAGAGTAAAAGGTTGAAACTTTAGCACACGAATGATGTAATTTGTAATCTTTCCTTGGTCACATGGGTTGTAAGCAAATGTCACATTTTCAACTTCAAATTTTGCCAGAATCCTTGTGATTTTTCTTGTAGCATAAAGGACACATTCAAACCATTCATCCTCAAAGGATAACCCTAAATTTTCCAACATTTCATCAATCTGATGTCTCTTAAGCATGCCAGATAGTACTTCATCTAATATTAATTTGACACCGAATTTCTTGGTAGCCAGATCTTGGGGTTGTGTTAAAGCATTAGAAAATGGTGAACATTTTCTAAGTTCAGGGTGGCATAATCAAACTTTCCAGAAAAACAATCCTTCCACAATAGCTCTAAGATGTCTCCATGCATGAATGGTTGTCCATGAGAGGATTTGAAACTATTTAGTATATTGTTCCTAAACATCTCCTGAGTATTTATATCCTTGTATGACCGATGCATCTTCTTTGTTTGTCGACCCTCCAAGAGTTGTTTTCCAAACTTTGAAATAATGATGGGAATATAGGGTATACCTACTAGAAAACATCATGAACAAAAGATAAGGAATCCTTCTAAATGAATTGAATTGATTCCATATGAGGTTCAAGTGTCCAAGTTAAGTTCTTACCAAGGAATTTAAAGGTATAAACTTGATGGTGTGCCTCCTTGTTAAAAACCTTGAATCTTTGAATATTGTGACACAGGAGTGCAATGTTGCCTTCTCCTTGTTTAACCCTGACTACCATCTCATCACCTACCATTTCTACTTGTGCATCCACATTGTAGCTATCCAACATTATGCCATGCCTACAATATTGTTCACTACCATGTTGGAGATGCATATTTACCATTCGAGACTTCTCATAGCCCAATTTTTCATGTAGAGGACCATCATTTGAATAGGGAATTAAAATTTTAAATTTGAGATCCCTCGCTTCTTCATTCTCGTGTGTGATGATAAATGGTTTGATCTAGCCTGACGCATCCTTCTTGTGATGGATTTGATCCAGCCTGAGGATACACATTTCGTGATAGGCCATAGTTACCTTGTTAATGTGATCCTAAAGGATCAGATTGCATATACAAGGAGAAACATGATCATTTACACCAACATGTACCTCACCAGCCTACTGGTAAAATTTACTCCATGGTAGGCAACACACAGAGCAGATCTGGTGGCACAAAAACCCTCTCATATATTCTTATAGACCATGTCTCCAAGGTGTATATCCACAGGGGAGAATCCTTTGGTTTATGATTCATTGGAACCAGAAACTTTCATAAGACCGGCATCACATTCACTATCATCCTCGATAACATAGGTTGGATGACCATTGCATTGTAGGCTATTGGTTTTATGGTTCTATTCAAATTATGTTGGTAATTATGGGTTGGCTTTTCCATTATATGCCTCATCAATACTGCAACCAGGAGTGAATCTTCTCTCGCTGGTAACCTCGACGTCTGAAAGAATGTCTTCATTAGAAACTATGCCTTGGTTATGTGATTTCTCTCAATTTGTTTCTTGATATTTCTTGTCTAGATCTAACACATATGAACCTTCATTTGCATTAAATATGGTAAACCAATTGTATTTGCACCATTTATCTTGTTCGTGTTCATTGTCTTCATGATGATAGAGACCTTTATCTATAGGATGAGAATCAGTCAATAACTATCACAGTTTTGTGTTCTTCTTCCTTGCAAATGTCATATATGGGGGGTTTAGCAAAATGAAAAATATAATATTGATACATGGTTTGTTCCAAATGGGGAATCAGATCCAAATTAAACTACATATGGATGTTAGGGTCATTGTCACACTTGTTTTCTTCTCATCTAGCATAATCAAGAAAAGATTCTTCAACATCGGGAAAGTGTTCCAGCTCCATGATATCAACCCCAGGGAGTTACGAATATCATGATCCTCATTTATTTTTGTGTCTAGGGCTCCTCCATTGTCGTTCATTGGTCAACATGAAGCATTAAGGTTTCATCACCACCAAGTTTATGGAGAGGATTGCATGATTGGGAGACCAAAATTTCAACTAGAGAAGGCATGCATTCTTCACCATTCCAACCAATACATATATCATAAGTAGGAGAGCCTTCAAAATATACAATATAAGACTCGTTATTGTTGAGTTGTAAATCAATGTTTTCACTAAGAGAATCAAGAAGATCAACATACACTTTTTTGACCTCAAGAAACTATCCAAACTCCTTGTCCTCAATCTTAAGGACACCAAAGAGATCATGGTTACTATTTCCATTTGCTTATTGGTCTTTTGTAGTACACATATCAACACATGGGCAGTCCTCTTCCATCTCTTCAATGGTAATATTAGTATGCCTCTCACAGACACCAAAGAGTATGCATCTCACAGAAACCAAAGAGTATGCCTCTCAGAGACACCAGGGGTGTATTCATATCCATCATTTCCACCAACATATGGAGGTTCTAATTGATATTCTAGTATATCTGAATTAGAACAATAAACCAAACTTATTTCTATGTCTATTCCATCCTTCCAATTGGCTCCAAAACTTATAGAAATTTATTCTTCTAGGGAATCAACAATATCTTCATATGCCAAGGGTACACATCCCTCATTTGACTTGTCCATGAAACTTGAGGCACCATCACAAATCTAGTTTTTGACAATGGGAGGGTTCATTGTGGGGTTGAAAATGGCCATGGAATGCTCATAGAACTCATTGTCTAGGTTGATGTTGCAATCTGGAAATAATGGGTTGTCCTCATGAGGATTCATTTAGATCATATTACCACCATCAAATTCAAATGGGCATAAAACCATAGTTATTCAATCTCAAGCATGTGCTCAAACTTTGATTTGATTAGATCACCATAAACATGGCCACCCTCTTCCTCATACTTGTCATGGAATTGTTCTTCTAGTGCAACAATGGCATCTTCATATGACAGGGGCCCAAATCCTTTGGTAGAAGTGGGGCTTGTTGCAGGGATGGAGGTGACTAGGGGTTGTTCCCCTACTACATGATGCTTCGACAACTCTTTAGATAAGACGATGGGTTGATCATCACTCTAAATGTATTTATTTTCTACAACATCAACCAATAATTTATTTCATTATACCTTTAAACCAACTTATTGAAAAGCATATCCATGGGATTATTTGATAGGCTTGCAAAGTGTCATCAAGTTTCTTCCTTCTTTCCATGCAATGTTGAAGCAAAAATTCCTTGTCGTAGAATTCTTCAACAGCCTACTAGCCTACTCACAATCACAAAATCCTGCAAAAGGATTTGATGAAACTTGAAATTGAAGACACAACCCTTGGACAATCTTTACGAAACCATTAATGTGTTGCAATTCCTCTCAACTTACAAACGGAAAATTTCATCATAATATCCTTATGAATAACGTTTAGGTCTGCCATAAAATCCCTAGTCGTGACCTCCATTTGTATTGTCAGTATCTGAGATGGAAGTCCTAAGGTGATAAGTATGTAATGGTGGGGTCAGTTGTTAAGATGATGGGGAGGTAGGGTTTAAGGGAATGTGTTTCACCTTATTTTTTATACTAAATGAAAAAAAAATCATCATAACATCTTCATGAATGATGCCCATGCAGCCAAATGCATGTGGAATATGTTTCACTTATCATGCAACATGGATTAGGTATATACCTTATCTTACCACCACTTCCCTTGCGATACTTAGTCCTTATTTAATTCCATAGGTTTATCATGCAATATGGTTTAGCATGTGTTTTTGTTGTTGTCAGGATTTGGTGGTCCATGCTTGTCATGGTGTAGCCTAGAATTTGGTGGGTGGTGTGTTCTTGTCATGGGTTTTTTAGATGTATTATAGACTATGATATATGGTTGTGGTTATCTTGGTTGTTGTGGTACACTATGGAGTTTCCTATTTTTGGTCTCTTTTCGAGTTGGTCTTTAGCACATAGAAAAGTATGTGTTTTTCTTGTTAGCATGTTTTTTGGTTTGGATCTATCCTTGTGTGTTTTCGTTTTGTATGTGATATGGGTTTCATGTTGTTATGTCCCATGTTCAACCTTAGGTTTCTTTGATTCCTACAAAACTAGTATTGTTTCCCTATAGTATTGGGGTTTAGGATGGCCTTGTAGGAGTTGACAATGCAACACATTGGGGTTTGCAAAAATTAGAGGCGTTTTGTGTCGTGCGGTTCCTCTTCCTTGTGTAGAGGGTGCCTAGTTGGGTTATCCTAGACTAGTATTTATATTTTTCTATACCATTTCTAGAAGTTATGGCATTGCTCAAGTTCAAGTGAGAATTTTTTGTTTAGGTTCATTTTGCACAAATCCAACAAACAACAACCTTAATACTATTTTTTTCTTAGATCCATATGATAAATTTATCATGTCCTTAGTGTTTTCACATTTTTAATATGTCCTTAATATGTCCAAAATAAAGAGGGATATCACATTAAATTAGGTGGTTGACCACAAATATTGGTAATTTCACCCTAGTCTAATTGTGCATCCAAAACTAAAGAGACAAAAATTTTATTTAGAATTGTGAATATGATGATGGACTACTAACTAACAACACGTGCACATGCAACTAAAATTACAACCAAATAGGTACCTATCAGGTATTTCTTCGTCGACTGAGGAAATCTTAGGACAAATAGAGGTTGAAAATGCGACTGCATCTAGTAGATATGATAAGCAAATAAGGACCTGAGGTGAAAAAGTCAGAATAAAATTTGCAGATGCATGAAATTTTTTCTTGTCGAAGGAGGATCATGCTCTTATGATGATGAGAGAATATGAGACATAGATGTTTCACTCAGGTATAAGCATCTGGTGAAACAATGGGTACCTAAGGAACTACCTCATATAGATGTTGACTTCGTTGTCAACAATAAGACATATCGCATTGCACCATCCTCCCTGCATGGCTCAGGGCTATTTTCCATGGATGGAATAATTGTAAAATACAATACAATAACTAAATTGATGGACTATGTCAGACAGTGTTACAATTATAACGATTGGATGTGGTTGGTCCGGTACATGCGAAGTATGCAGAGATATGCACTCGCCACAAATTATATACAACTAATAAACAAGGATAAAAATAAGGGAGCGACTATCTATATTGATGGAAGGCCTAAAGCTTCCGGCAATATCACAGGGTTTATAAATAGCACATGACCTGAAACAACAAACAAACAACCAAATTGCATATATGAGGGACGTGAAGAGAATCGGGTAGTCCTGTGCACAATAAAAAAGATAGCTCCCACGGAAGAGTTATTAGTGGATTACCATTTGAATCAAATAGAAACATTGACTAATAGTGTGCAGGTTCTTATGCAACACCTCTTTAAGAAACCTCTACTTATTGCATTATATTTTTTTATTGTCTTTAGCATTGTTGTAAATATTATCTTTAACATTGTTTTTTTGTTATCATTAACATTTTTTTAAACATTTGGGGGTTCTAATTATATTATAATGTGGCAGGATGATCGTGGAAAAGGGTCAGCCATAGAACATGTAAATGATTATCAATTTCCACTTTCATTTTACGTTGTTTTTATTATTTGCTTATATAATTTTATTGAAATAACATTTTTTTGCTGAAATTATATGTAGTCAGCAGGCTATGTGGATCATGATTCCGCCGATGAGGAGGGGTTTTATTCTTGCGTTGATCCGATGCTCTTATTAAAAAAAAAAGATCATTAAAGCTAACAAGGAACTTGTTAGCTTGTTAGATCATCCAGAAAAAACTCCCGACGTCAAAGAAAAGATCAAGCTCCTTATGTCACAACTTAACACATATAAGGTAATAACCATAATTTAATTTATTTTTTTTAATGCACTCATATGTTCAATTATGATACTTTGTTCTTTAACTTTTACATTATCTCACGAAAAAACATTTTCTTTTTTATAAAGGAATATTTGGAGCCTGTTCAGCCCGGTGTTGGTAGTAGTGGCGCTACAAAGACGCTATAGAGTCTTGATGCAGGTGGTCATACAGCTGCTACAGAACTATTTACTTCTCCATCTTCCACACCTCATTTAGATAGGAGAAATGACATGCACCAATAGGCATCCACACCTCGATCAGATTCTAGAGATGGTGGCAGAGATGAGGACCATAGTGATGTGGTTGAGATGGTTGCATTTCCTGGAGATAAACGTGTGACAAGAACAGGGACCCTTCCATGCACATTTTTGGTCGATGATAATGGACTTCCATTACAACAATCAAGACTCTCAGGTAGTTTGAATTCATATTTTAATCGTTTAATGTTATCCTCATGCAGAAATCATCTAGATTATTAATTTTAAATTAATGATCATATATTTTTGTGTGTAGGAAACGACCTTTTTATAGGCACGTAGAGAGCAAGACCTTGTCTATTTTTGGGGAAATCTTACATAAGAGGTGGAATTGCCAGAATTCCAACCTCAAAAACGAACTTATGGATTATCTTGAAGGCCTCTTTGGTGTAGACATGTTCAATACAAAAGTGGTCACATCTGCAGTGGGTGAATATTTAAAATATACGCGGGATGTTTATAGATGAAGCTTGGCAATAAATCCTAGGTATGAGCATCCTCCCTCAATTCCAGAGAGGGAGTGGAAGGCAATCATTGATGATGCAAAAGAGAAGATTTTGAAAAAATCAGGAGAACAAATAACTGGTACACCAAGGTAAATTACAATTTTTTGAATTCAATACTAGCTTTATTTTTCTTTAGATCTAAATAAAAGTATGGTTATATATAATATACTTGAAAATTTTGATGATAGGTTGCCTGACACTTCAAAGGAAACCAAAGAAAGGATTGTCAAACATGGCCAACACAATATAGGCCAGGATAGCTACTCAAGGTTGTAGTCACGAATCGTGAGTACCCAACCATCTTAAGAAAATTATTTGTATCACATTACAACTTTAAGGTAATTGCAGCCAAAAACATTAAAAAATCATACCCTTATGCAATGTAGGGCGACGACTTCGGAACTGAAACCATGGAGGAAGACCTCCAACTTGGTTACAAGTATGGTTATAAAGTCATGGTTGATCGTAGGAAAAGCATGGGGCAGACCCCAATATCCAATTTGCGAGATAAGGTAAATAAAAATCAGTCCACATTAACCTTTCGTTACTTATAAAATACGTAAATGTTTGATATCATCCATAATTTAATGTCTTACTTTGTTTTAATCAGGGGAGCAGCACTATCAATGAAACCATTAGTACTGGAAAACATAGCATTGATAGTGAAACGCATCCAAAAGATCATGATGTTCCCCAGCAACCCCATCCTAGTGAGGTGCATCCCCAAGATGTTCCTGTGACTGAGGCCCACGATGGTAAAATGTCTATATATTAATCATATACTTAATAATTTTGTACTTATAAATTTTATACTTATAAATGTTGACATTTCAATGGCAGATAATGTCATAGATTATCCTCCTCGACCTGAAGATCAGGTGAACGGGCTGGCAGCCATTCCAACGGTGCCGACTAGAGGACCAAGTAAATAATTACATTGCAGAGTTGTTTTTTAATATTAATGAACTACTTCAATGATATTTAAAAATTGGCCATATAAATTTAATATTTTTTTATTTTTTTAGGTGATGGCCCCTCACAGTAGCATCCACGTCGTGGGTACGAGACCAGACGTACTCAGCATGAAAGGATTAACAGAACATCAACTGTTGAAGAGCACCCAGTAAACAAGGACATGGACATGGATGATATTCTTAAGAAGTGGAAAGCACAAAAGAATACTAAAATAAATTCATGATGTCATGTAATAATTTTATAAGACAGTTAGATGTACATTATATATCTAAACATGTAATGATGCATATAATGCATTGACATTATGGGTATGTTTTCATCTGATAATATTCACAAGGCTATTTCTATGGCTTGTATATATCTGTGAATGTAATTTTGTTATACACTTAATGATAATTTCATCTTCCCTTAATGATGCAACTTCCAAAATCTTGTGACATGATATATGCAACTTTGAAAGTCTCGTGACATGTTTCATTGTGTCTCACATGACAAAGAGCATTACCATTCTTTTCATTGTGTCATGGACATGGTGTTGCTACTCAACATTGCCTCAAAGCCTACTAATTCGTTCCTCTATGATATGTACAATGATGTTGAACCTTCCACAAATAATTGCGAGCAGAAAAATAATCCAAGGACAGGAACCCAAGGATTTCAATGTTAAGGTCTTGTGATTCCGCAAGGTGGGATACAAAGAGGAATTGTTTCCATGCATAAACATGATAAATACCTTAATTGAGAATGTGTTAAGCCCTAATATTAGCTCATTACCCCTTAATTGGGGCATATTACATTAGTAATGTTATTTTATTTATGTCGGATTTATTCCATTAGTTGTAATTATACCTCCTAGTCTCCTATATATACCAAGGAGACATTTTCATTTG
>ML779908.1:204737-217673 GCA_009831015.1 Picea engelmannii | reverse complement strand
TGTGTTAGAGTCTTAGGATTGTGTTTTGTATTTGTAAAATACACCATGTGAAACTCTTACATCAAAGCCATACATTATCATTGACCTATTGAAATAAGTATTATCAAATAGTTGTTGTACCACCCGAGCACATATTTCAGTTTCGACACATTTTCTTTGAGTATTTCATCTTCTATACTGCATTATTTATTTTATATGTAACCTTGTAACCTTGAATGAGACTATTTTAGCGCACAATGAATTCCATATGGTTAATTATTGTATTTGAATCTCTCACTACAACCAACGATTGATCACATGAACCTTTAGAAATTTTCAATCCTTTCCAAAGTGCATAAATTTTTTCTTGGTTGTTGGAAAAAACACCAAGTCCCCATGCAAAAGAAGTTATTAATATAAATAATAAATAATGTCAATGTTTTCTATTGATACTTATTAATATGGTAATATTAATATTAATATTTCCACCTAAAATAATTTTTTAATTTTTTTTTAAATAAATATTTTTTGTCGCCATTTCGACGACAATAATATACCTGGGATGAATTTTCTATATAAACAAAAAAAAGTTGCCATTCATGCGATGCATTCTCTATATAAACAAAAAAAAGTTGTCATCGCAAGTGCGACGACAACAAAAATTGTTGCGACACATTTTCTATATAAACAAAGAAATGTTGTCGTTCCTGCGACAACATTTCACTATATAAACAAAAAAATGTTGTCGTCGCAAGTGAGACGACAACAAAAATTGTTGCGACGCATTTGCTATATAAACAAAGAAATGTTGTCGTTCATGTGATGAATTCACTATATAAACAAAAAAAAGTTGTCGTCTTAAGTGAGACGACAAGAAAAATTGTTGCGACGCATTTGCTATATAAACAAAGAAAATTTGTCGTCACAATTTCGACGACAACATAAAATCATGCGACGAATTAGCTATATAAACAACGAAATGTGTCATCTAAATTGAGACAAACTGTTGGTTTCACTTAGTTTGTCTATATTATCGTATTGGCGATGATATTTATTTTTTTTCCGCAATTGTGAGAAGTTCCCTAGGGCCAATGCTCTTGTGACATTAATTCAAGTTCGTCAAAATTGCCACGTTCCATAAAATGATGTTTCAGAGACTCAAGATTCGTCGCAATATCCACGACATAACGTCGCAAGAGCGTCAAAATAGGCGTCGCAAAATGTACCAAATTTGCTAGTGCCACCAGGAGGTTAACTCTTGCGTTAAACTCCTCCTGTCGTGCTATCATGGCAGATATTTGTGGCTCAACAGAAGGATTACTCTGGATCCAGTGTTGATCCATTGGATCATAGGTTTAAGTGTGAAGGGTCCTAACCCTCAACAGTTTTATCCAGGGAAGGCCTCAAACCGATCTTTGGCACAATACATTAAAGAAGCTTACGGAGATGTAGAAAAAGGAAAGCGAGGTTACAATATAGCCTCTATACAGGATGTCTTAGTGCGTCTCTCTTGCCAAATCCTAGTCGGAAATCTAGTAAGGACTAACTGCCCCACACAAGTCACCGGGCCCATGGTGGACCTCGCAGGAAAGTGTGTGGAGGGCATGTAGATGAACTGGGTGAACTACCTCGTAAACAAGCTAGATAAGGATTGTCATGAAGCCCGACACTTGGGATATGAATTCCATTATAGTTGGCTGACCATTTTGATCACATTTTTCGCTTGGAAAATTTCTAAAGGAGCCACTTTCCTAGAGATCGAACCTACGGAGCCATTGGCCGCTCGGTTTTCAACCCTGTGGTATACCAACAACATGACGAAGCAGTGGTAGTCCATTGTCATGTTTCATGCATACTATCAACAGTTAAAGGTCACCATCAAATCATTCCCATGTATGACACCGCACACCCTACATCAATACCGACCTATAGAAAAGTTATGCGATGATCCCCATTTCATCTACATCATCGCACGAAGAGACTAGCACTAGGAAGAATTGCAGTCGTACTACAAGATGACATATGAAGATATGGAGAAGATTACAAAGGAATGGTTGGAGGAATTTCTTGTACCTGTCGTCGATGCAGAGATATCCGACACTGACACCATAGGAATCCTGGTAGTCACATGAGTTTAACATGTCAGACAATCCATTGGGACAAAGAAGAAGAAAAAGTAGGATGAAGTCAAGGACATAGAGAGTGATGAAGAGGACAACGCTTCTACAGATAATGGATCTGATTCGCCAGGAGGAGGAGAAGACTAAGAAGAAGGATAGGGAGGAGGAGATGAAGAGAAAGGAGGAGGTGAAGCTACACTACCTGAATATCCCCCTATTGGGACAGTAACACAGCAAAAGAGGAAGGTTTCTCCGAAGAAACCTTCAGCAAGGAAGACGATGTGCACCAATAAGCCACAGTTGGAGGCCACTCTCACAAAGGACGACATCAGACTGATCTACAGAGCTATGGAGGATGCCTCTAAAGACATGTTTCATAAATATGGAGAGAGGAAAGAGGATTTATATGGAAGGATTGAGAGGGAATTGAAAGAAGTGCAGCAAGTTGTTCACTTGGCCCGCGCAGTACCTACTGCATCGTCTGCACCTTCCTCGTCACAGACTACAAAATTGGGGGATGAACCAGCCCAATTGAGAAGGCTTGCAGATGAAACAGAAGCTCAGTTCTAGAGAGCTCAAGAAGAGAAGGAGAAGGCTACAAAATCCTTGAAAAAGGAGAAAGATGAAGTCTTAGCAATATTACGAGCAGCATGGGACAATATAGCAACCCAGGAAAGCAAGAAATAAGATCTTTAGGCGAAGCTTCAGGAGGGAAAATCCCAACTACAAAGGGAAAAAGAGAAGTTTCTCGTAGATCGGGACATGGTCAAAGAAGCGTTAAGGAAAGCATGTCACTATGTTCCAGGCTTGGCATGGGAGGAGCAGGAGTCATTCGAAGCTCAATTAGTGAAGCTCACAAAGATCATCCAGCAACTTCAGGTTAGAATAATAGAACTGGAGGCCCGAACAGTGTCGACCACCCTGTAGTAAGTGCATGACCAGAGGGAGGAGACCGCTAAAAAAAAAGTAGCAAGCATAAGATCCCTCGCCTAGGAATGTAAACAGTTAAGCAATAAAAGTGCCCAGACATACGAACGCCTCGTCGAGGATCCAGAGCTAAGGAAGATGGAAGCGCAGTTACAGGAGGCATAGCAGCAAGCATTTTCATTGCAAGCACAGATGAAGTTTCTCACAATAGTGGAAATAATGAAGAGATCGCAGGAGCAGCGTGCAGTAAAGCAGAAGATCACTGCCCTTTAGGGTAGGGTGATGGAAGTAACCCAGAAGCTACAACCTGTGTAGGATGAAGCTTGCAAGGTGTTCGAAGAAATAGATGTACATGGCTCACAACTAGATCAAGTAGTTGCAGCAATAGAACAACGCCTGGAAGGGCCTGTTACAGAGAAGATAGACTAGGAGCTCGTTGATCAGGAGGCTCAAGCGAGGCAGCAAGTCGAGGCAGCTCGATTTAAGATCGAGAATTTTGAAGCAGCATTGTTCGAACCTGAGTGACTCGAGATGCGTCATAGGTGAGTGTTGGGGGCCTGTTGGCCCTCGACCAAGTTTTGGGAAAAATTTGTTCATCTTTGACCCAATTTTTGACTTCGACACGTTGGTCGAAGAAGGAGAACCCAGGTGGAGTTGAGATCGTGGATATCACCGATTTTTAGGGTTAAGTGGACCCAGTAAAGGGTCCTTTAGGGTTTTGTAACAGGTTTTTGGGGATGTCTACCCATGGGGTTTTCCCATGATTAGGCCTTATTGTATAGGGTTGTAAAATATAAATAAAGAAGAATGTATTGTAGAAGTAGCTAGCAAAGTGAATGTAGTTATATGTTAACATAGTTGCTTTATGCAAGGGAATGTATTTACGTTAAGGCTTTGTGCTCGATAGAGGGTTGGCTCTGTGCCTTGACCTAGTTTTGGAAGGAGGATCTGGTTCTCAGTGCGTGGATCTCTTATCTGGTGTGAAGCTTGAATTTGTGGCTTAGTGCACAGGAGTGAATGAATGTAAGATTTGGGCGAATAATAAAGAGGCGAGGTGGTTTGTGGACGTATCCACACCCTGGGGTGAACCACGTATATCTTGTGTCTCACGGTTTGCTTTGTGTTGTATTACTATTGTTATGAATCTGCTCAATGCTTTGATTATGATGTGTAATAGATAGATCTTGTGTTGGTTAAGTGCTTGGTTTATGTTGAAATGCTAAATTTGACTTATAATTCTAAGTGCTAAGTTCTAAGTACTCGGGGTATATTGTCATTTGTTGTTACTGTGTTGATCTATCTTTGATTATGTTCTATGATGTTAATAGGGTTAATAAACTAATGCATGTCACTTCCTAAGCGTTAAAAGAATATTCTATGAAGTGTTATTATCATAGATATGTGTCCCAACTTGCTTACAGACACCTACATCTTGTATCCGCCCCTGCTTCTACCTCGGGTCAGACTTCACCTACTTCGCAGGTGTTGTCGAAAGGGCGGGTAGTTGAGGTTTTTTTGGTGTTTTGTTAAGTATTGAACCATGGGTTTGCCCCTGTGCCAACAATTATTTATGTTGATGACCTTATTCTCACTAGTAGTGACCCCAAACTTTTGAACCATGTGAATTCTATCCTTAAGAATAAATTTGAATAACAAAATTAGGTTATTTGCATTATTTCCTTATCTTTCACATGGAAGATTGCAAACTAGCCCCTTCTCCCTTCCATTATGGAGTCAAAATTGTTGCCACATGTACTACACCTGAAGTAGATGTTACTCTGTACCATCAATCAGTTGGTGGTCTTTTATATTTGACTTGTACATGTTCTAATATTTCCTTTGGCGTTGGTCTTGTTTCTCGGTATATGAAAACACCCCATGAGACTCATTGGAAAGTAGCCAAAAAGACACTTCGGTATATGTGGGGTACAATTCATTTTGTGATACATTATATTTCAAGGAGTACTCCTTTGTTGGTTGGTTTCAACGGTTTCAATACTTCGGTATATATTGGGATAAAAAAAATTATGATCATAATTCTATTGCATGTTATGTTTTCAATCTTGGTTCCAGACTTGTTACTTGGGCATGTAAGAATCAACAAACTCTTTCTCGTTCTTTGGTAGAAAAAAAGTATTCAACAATAGTTAATGCAATTCAATAATCCTTGTGGCTTCAATAGTTCCTATTAGAGTTTGGATTCCAAAAACAACACTCGACCACACTCTAGTGTGACAATAAGAGTGCCATAAATCTCACCAAAGATCAATTTCAACATCAACGTAACAAACACATTTAACTACACATGCACTTCATTAGAAAGATGATTCAATATCATGTTCTTGAAGTGTTATTTTTCCCTATAGATGATCAATTTGCAAGCATTTTCACAAAGTCTCTTACATAAGAAAAATTTTCCAAAATTTGATCTATGTTAGGATTTCAGGAAGTTCTCATTAAGGAGGGATAGGGTCTAATGCCTTTTTCATCCTCCTATCTGGTAACTTTTGTAAATCCTTCAAACATATCCCAAGTTTTTCTTTATGGGGGATGTTCAATAAATAGGGTATTTTACAGCAGGTCGAACACCTTAAGAAACCACTCATAAAAATAATAAAATATTAATACACCAATGTATTACATGTTTAAAACCCTCAAAGAGGGAAAGGATCCATGGCCCTAGCCAACACAGTCACTTGAGGAATTATATTAATGCAAAAAAGAAAATTTACATATGATATTGTCACAATCAATCGTCAACAAATGACCCTCCATGCTCTTTAAATAGAGATCATGGACCAATCGGGTGTTGAGCCATAAATCAATATAGTCATCAATATCGAGGAGAATATTAACCATTGGATCACTTTATGTCTATAAAATATCATGACCATTGGCTTACATAACCACAAATCCATACTAAAGCATACTAAGGAAACACATTTTACCTTAAGACACATTAGACCAAGTTGATATTAACTAACTCATATGTTCCTAAATATCCTAACAAATTGTTTTTCTCAAATTCTCCCTACTAGTTATCTCTGATATGCCACTTCCTCCTATGCCTACTAGGAGAGGATTCTAAGCTACTCAAGGGGTTTTTAACTATATAGACTCACTAAGGGAGGATTCAAATAGAGAGGGTTTGTATGTCCCATCTTGGGAGGTTATTATTACACTATGGGACCTCAATTGTGAATTCCTTCTTGAGCTACTCATACTCCTATTAGAATTGGTCAAATTTTTGCATGATACAATGTCCTTCATATTTCTGGAAAACTTTGAAGCATGGTTGCATTAATTTTGTTTCATTCTTCTTAATCTTTGATTAATCTCTCATTGTTATCTCTACAACTTTGAATTCCCATCCTCAATCTCCTCATGATCTCTACAATATTTGGAGGATTCCATTGGTTTCCGCATTCATTAGACTGTGTCTCTTCATTCCTCACATGCAAATTTTCACCTATGACATATGCTTCCTAAGCATAGGATTGTGTGCATCATCCATGGTGAGGATTTATCAACCTAATCAAGACTAAGGATCCATCCTCTTAAATATTCTAACAAATTAGAAGTGTTTCTACATGATTTAAGCATTTATTTATTCTCCCTTCTATAAGACCTTTCTAACAACTACTCATTTGCTCAAAATAGATATTAGGGTCAAATATATGAAGTCCAAAATATCGTTATTTGATCTACCTCTACAACTTTGTTGTAGAAACCTTAATACCCATATTGAACTACAAACATTTCACAATTATAATTCTATTAGATAGTAGTGACAACAAAAACATCATCCTAGCATTTCTATTATGATTTATGAATATTCATATCATAATCAAATGCAATCAAATCTTCATCCATTTTCCAATGTTAACTCCAAGAAAATTTTCATGGAGTTTCTAAATTCATGAAGGATGTTGTGGGGGGGGGGATTGGATAGGTTGGGGGAAATTATCTAACTTTTTTTGTAATTTCTTAATTGATTTTGTGCAATTTCCACTAATTCCCCACTGGTTTTTTCCATTTTCACTTACTCAAATCCCTCTAGATTTTGTGTCCAGGTCCTCTTTAATTATATCCTTATTACATGGTTTGAAGACCATGTGTAAATACAATAATTTCTTACATCAATGCAACTTGAATCAAGTCCCAATCATAAACAAAGACATGAACTAATTCAAAATAAATCCATCGGTTAGTTCAAAACAAGGTCATTGGGAAAACGGGTTGTCATCCGTCAAAGGAAAGGGTGAACTAGCATCATGGGATTCATAATGAATGCCCCAATGTTATGGGTCTTACATGCCTTTGACCATCAAAGTTTTAAATTACACTACCATGAATCTTTTAGAGGAAATTCCCCTAAAATATCTGTCATTTGACTTCAAAATGTCAAGAGGTGAAGGTATAACCACTAAAATGTTGATAAAAATCTTTTATGTAATAACATCAACCTATTATCATTGACTTCATTCCATCGAGAATTTTAAAAATAATCCCATTGGGCATGTTTAAAATAAGGTCTTCAAGCATGTTTGAAACAAGTTCATCAAGCCAATTCAAAATAATCCCATGAGGTTGGTTTGAAACAAGGTCACCAAGCCAATTCAAAACGAGCACATCAAAGCATCAGAGGTTTAAGGTTAAAGTAGTGTCAACTTGCTTCAAAGAAAAATCCCTAACTTAATAAATCTACCTTCTTCAAATTATTTTTCCACTAACTCTTCAAAGATTTTTCACTTTTGATGTTCTAATGGAAAATATTCAAAAGGTCTCAAAAAACCCTACTTGGAATTCTTGGACTTTGGGAAATAGAAGGCGATGGGATTTTATGCTCACAAGGAAAGGATTGAAGTTTCTAAAAGTATCATGCCACTCCAAGTTAATGTTTTTCCTCTAGACACATCAACATCAAAACAATTTGAAACATTGTATATTAAAATAAACTTGATTTTCTCTCAAACTTCCCAAATGAACTCAATGGTGTCCAATTGTTCACCTTGTTGGCACATAACAACCCCAATGTTGTAAATTATACTATGAAACCAAGTTGCCACACCCCCTTCAATGGATTACCCAACCCATAGAGTCTAGACACAACCCATGTTCGAAAATATTCATATAAATTTGAAGCCACTAAAATCCCAACACCATTCAATTTCATATAAGTATGCAACTAAATAATGCAATAGAAATAAACATGCACAAACTCATAGAAACCATGGATTCCATTGAAATTTCGTTCATAAATAGAAAATAAACATAAAATTTATAATTATAAATAGAGAATGGAGGGAAAACATGGAACCCTTATGTTTAACCAATATGGTCTAAGAAACTTGCTACATATGAACAATTTTCCACCCAATCGTAGGCATCCAATTGTTAGAAAAATAGGACCGTGGAGCAATAAAATAAAACAAATGCAGAAAGAAAACACAGAAGATACACAATACAATAGAGACACATATTTGTGTGGTTCACCCAGTGTGGGCTACGTCCACTAGAGAAATTGCCGGGTCCTTCCTTTATTATTATCCAGTATATGAAGGGATACAACCTACAGCAAACCCATTGTAACTTCCTCTTATTTCTCTCATAGTCTCCTATCTTAGAATACAATATTCTTCATCAACCATAGCCACATTTCATTTTCTTCATAAAAGAGGGTCGCCTTCTAGGGAAAAAAACCCTAACATAATCTTTATCGTTAGATATGCGACCTTATAATGAACGGTCTAGATTTACAATGAAATTACAATATACATTTACAAGGCAATTTTTCCTTCGAGGGCTTCACCCCTAAACCCCCGTTGGTGGCCCGCTTGCCCCCAGACCCCCCAGCTGGGGGGATATCCCCCTCAAACCCCGCAGAGGGGGTACCCCCCCTCTGCACTGCCCCGCGTGGAAGAGTGTACATAATTCTTGGGTGTAAATACTTCATGGGGTATAAACATGGCTGAAAGTAAAGGACCTTTGAATCAGGAAGATAATCAGGCTCCACAACCAACAATCTCCCACTTGGAGACTGATCTCAACAACTCCACTGTTGTTGTATATGCTTGACTCTGAACCTTCTTGGACCTGGCAAATTTCTCATTTTCATCTTCAATCTTGAAGACCAACTGAAACTTAGCAGGAACTCAGTTTCTCCCTGGTTACTCCCTTTGTTAGCATGTCTGCAGGATTCTGGCTAGTGTGTATCTTTTCCAACTTCAAATGTCCATCTTCCAATATGGATCATATGAAGTGGTACCTCAATTGTATATGCTTAGTCTTTGAATGGAAGGTTGGGTTCTTTGCAAGATGAATGGCACTCTCACTGTCACAGTACAACCTGTTATTCTCTTGCTTCTTTCCCAATTCCTCCATAAACCTATGTAACCAAATCATCTATTTACTAGCCTCTGTAGCAGCAGCATACTCTGCCTCTGTTGTTGAAAGTGAAACAACCTTTTGTAGTTTTGAAATCCAACTTATTGTTGTTCCACCTATAGTAAACACATACCCTGTGGTACTCCTCCTGCTATCTTTATCACCTGCCATATATGAATCAACATATCCTTGTAGAACAGTTTCTAAACCTCCAAAACATAATGAATGATTAGCAGTACCTTTCAAGTATCTGAGAATCCAATTTAATGCCTCCCAATTTTCTTTACCTGGATTGTTCATATATCTGCTCACAACTCCCACTGCATGTGCAATATCTAGTCTTGTGCAAACCATTGCATACATCAAGCTGCCAACTGTTGATAAATATGGGACCCTGAACATGTATTCTATCTCCTTCTGTGGCTTGGGACACATTTCCTTAGTTAATTTGAAATGGCTGGCCAAAGGTGTGTTAATATTATGGTAGTTGTGGGAGGTATTTACCCCCACGTGTGAACCTGGCGAGAATAGAAGACTCCGGGAAGCAAGAGAAACCCTAATGAGTTGGCTAATAACCCTAGAAGCCTTGTCGGCTCAAGAAGATAATTTATATTAGGCTACTAGCCTCCAAGAGAAGAAGTCGGCCAGAAATTATAATAATATACTAAACAGACACTTACCCAGAAGGAGAAGTCGGCCCCAGCAAACTGGAAGGATTACTATAAATACAGGGTGTCAGTTCTCATTTGTCACATCTCAGAATTGCAATTCTGCAGTTTGGTGCGCACTGTCATTGCAGTTTGGTGCGCAAGTTTGGAGGAAGAGATGGTGTAGCTACAGCAGCAGCAAATTCTCAGTTTTGGCTTGAATATCTCTTGGCTAGGGTTTGGGACTATCTGATCAGCTTTTGTGATGTGCTATCCTTGGGGATTGATGTGTTACTCTTTGTTTGGCTATCTAGCCTAGGGTTTGCTTCCGGAGGAATTCTCAGTCAAGGTTAAGGTGCTCGGAGGGAGGCTTCGGCCTGTGGTTGGGTGACGAGGGTATCGTCAATGGTAAAACAAGCACACCATATTCTATATTCTAACAGGTTATGGGCCCACACCCCTTCATTCAGCCTAAAACGTTGGAAGGAAACATAGCCACTAGACATTGAGCTCATTAAGGAATTGTCGCTAGGGTTACTAGCAGGAGCAGTTTCTAGAAGCACTGCAGCTAGGGTTACTAGCAGAAGCAGTTGAAAAAACCCTAAACCTCTTGTCGAGGCACCTTAAGTGATGATATTGACCTAATCTCTCGATAGATCAGTGCACCCTATCCCAGCGCATCTCCTGGTACTCTCAAAAGACCAAGACGTGAAGTTTGGATTTCTGGTCAAATCTAGGGTTTGACCAAGTCAAGCAAACCATGACGAACTCTATGAAGTCTGAGAACAAGCTAGATGGAGCCTATAAATTTAGAGCATGAAAGACAAGGATTGACCTCATCCTTGCTAATAATAAAGTGTTGGATATTGTGAAAGGAAAGATCGTGAAGCCAGAGTTTGAAGAAGGAGAAGAGAAGGAACCGCAGAACATTACAGCTATGGAGAAGTTCAAAGACGTTGACATCAATGCCATGAGTATCATAGTGTATTCCATAAAAGACCACTTGATACCCTACATCTCTCATCTTGACTCATCGAAGAATATGTACGATGCCCTAACAAATCTCTTCTCAATCAGAAACATTGGACAAGTTATGAGTCTGAAGAATGAGCTCTGTGACATGAAGATGAATGATGACGACAGCATAACATCATACTTTGTAAGGATCTCCCAGTGAAGAGATCAACTAAAAGCTATTGAAGAGATCACTTTAGAAAAGGAATTGGTGAACATAGTACTCAATGGTCTTCCCAAGACATGGGATGCATTTTCCGCAAGCATGAACACAAGGAAGGAGTACCCGGCATTTGAAGAACTTTGGACTTGTTGTGCTCAAGAAGAATCAAGGATCAATGCAAAAGAGAAACCTCAAAAGAAGTACGATGATCAAGCCTTCACAGCAAGATTCAAGAACTTTAGGGACAAAAGAAATTTTGATTCAAGTGGAAGCCAAAGCAAAGAAAAGACATTTCAGAAATACAGTGTTTCAACTGTCAAAAGTATGGTCACTACAGAAATTAGTGTCCCGAGCTAAAGAAAAGGAAGGAGAAACACGAAGCATCGATTTCCGAAGAAAAGGAACCTGAAAAGAAGGCTAAGAAGGATGGAAGAGACTTCTTCTACTAAAAGGTAACAACACTCTTCTTATTTTCTTGTACATATCTTGCTTACATCATCTTTGTACATATCTTGTATATCTATCTCTTGGAAGATAATGTGTTCCAAGAAGAACTATGGAAGAACAACAAGACAAGGATGAATATCATTAGTTAATACATACGAAAGGATGAAATACAAATCATGTGGAAGACATTACAATATAAGATCGAAATCAGAATCAATCTTTAAGAGACTTGGAAAAAGCAAAGACAGAAAGAAGTCAACAATTGAAAGGAAACTGGAAAAAGCCTCATGACATTCTATAGAAGACAATAAGGATGCAGATGGAAGCGTGGACTCTATTATATATTGTAGAAGACAATAAGAATGGATACGGAAGCATGAACTTAGTCAAGACGAAGGGAGCAGATTATATGCACTTATACATGAAGCAAGGATTTGGAGGGAGCCAATCCTATGATCCATTGAAGATGATGAAATGTATATATCCATGGCAGCATCCATGAAAGACAGTACGTGTTCATCTCAACCGCAAAAGAAGACCCTTTTGAAGAGTAGCCTTAAAGTATTCCTAGTTGTCCATCCAGATCCGTGAACCGATGATGAATGTAAGAAGTGGAATATCTAGGGCATGGAATCTATAAGAAACTCCATGGACCCAAGAGATAAAGAAAAAGATGAAGAAGAACATGAAGATTCCAAGAAAGAAGAATCAAAACAACCAGCCATTGTATCAAGAATCACAAGATTACCAGCCTAATATGAACTCACTAAAAGCAATCAAGAAGAGGAATTGAAAGTCGTGATGAAAAACAGTGTATGGAAAACCTATGAATGAAAGCATTGCAAGATCCAGAACCAGAGGCTCTCCCAGATGGAGGGAGAAGACTAGATGATTGATTGTTCCAGTACACCAGACATATCACTGCATGAGTCATTATATCATTCACAACATCCATGAGTTGGAATTCTACATCAGATAAATGCAAAGAATGTTCTCCAGAAGAAATTGAGTAAAGAGCACATGCAGAGCAATCTCAAGACTTTGAGACATACCAGAAAGAGACCCCTGTATACAGATAAGAAAAAGACAACTTGGTGGAGAACCTCCAATGCACAGCAGAAGCGTGGTGAAGATTTCCTATAACATCAAGATGACTACTCAGAAGATCAGATCTCGTGATGACAGAAGAAGTACCACATGGATATGTTCCAGTTCTCCAACTATGATATACTCTATTGTTCATATCTACATG
>ML779908.1:159345-183290 GCA_009831015.1 Picea engelmannii | reverse complement strand
ATCCTAATGTAGAGAAAGAGTTTTCATCTTTTACCTCTCCTTCAGGACCTGCCTGTTCTTCGTGATGCAATTCTTCATTGTACTCATCCATGTTTTCCTCTGTCTGCTCCCCTGCTGCACTTGCTCTGTCCTCAATGTCTCCTGCTGGCTTTTGGACTTTCTCCGGAATCCAAACTTCTTTCCATGTTCCAAAAATTGCTTGAAATGAAGGCTGTGAGTTTTGTTTTCGAAGGTTTGGTCGTTGGGCAGCAGATTCAGACTTTGATAAAATCTCGTCAATGTAAGTCTTTCTTCCTCCTTTTCCTTTTCCCTTGCCACCTATAGGGTTAGTGTCTTTGGGGTCTTTCATGCAATCTTTTTATCTAAAGAAAAGAAATCATAAGTTCTTTTGAAATCTATAGCTATCTTCCCCAGCAACGACGCCAAAATGTTGGTCACTATAATTGCTCAATTAATCCAAACAACCAAGTGATACATGAATTGTCAACCCAGGGAAGTCTGTTATTTCAAAGATAACCACGCACTATATATGCTCAATTCCAAAAGCAACTTAAAGTTGTAGTAAAATAAACTATACTAATCACACTTGATTTGAATGAACTGAATTTCTGATTTAAATCACAGGAAAGCAACTTACCTATTGCATATCTTAAAGATTAATCTAAAGAATCCTAGATTACATTAAAATAATACTTGCAACAGGAAAGAACAATTATTCTGCAACCAGATAACAGGACCCTTACTCTCAACAGAGACTTCAGTACTTTAATTCTGATTAACACCCTTTCATGAAAACAGTAATGCAGAGGAAATTAACTCTATCTAGTAGAGAACAAGGCCTTCTAATTCCTTCCTTTCTAAGCAGGAACCTTTAGCCCTATTTCTGATTAGCACACTTGTGAAAAATAATTGAGATCTACAAAGAACAGGATAGTCTGATCCCTTCCTTTATGATCAGGAACCCTTAACCCAGTCTCTGGATAGCACACTTGTAGGGATAATGGAAATCTACAGAAAACATGACATCCTGATTCCTTCCTTTCTGAGAAGGAACCCTTAACCCAGTCTCTGGCTAGCACATTTGCAGAAGTAATTGAAATCTACAGAGAACAGGATGTTCTGATTCCTTCCTTTCTGAGCAGGAATCCTTAACCTAATATCTGGCTAGCACACTTGCAGAAGTGATTGAAATCTACAGAGAACATGATGTTCTGATTCCTTCCTTTCTGAGCAGGAACCCTTAACCCAATCTCTAGCTAGCACACTTGCAGAAGTAATTGAAATCTACAAAGAACAGGATATTCTGATTCCTTCCTTTCCGAGCAGGAACCCTTAACCCAATCTCTGGCTAGCACACTTGCAGAAGTAATTGAAATCTACAGAGAACAGGATGTTCTGATTCCTTCCTTTCTGAGCAGGAACCCTTAACCCAATCTCTGGCTAGCCTCATAAAATCATCACACAAGACTTATAATAAAAAGAATTACGAAATTCATTCAATAATCTAAGACAGAGTTCAGTAGTGTTCAACAAAAGTTAATCAAAGCATAAACATAAATTGTACTAACACACTTCTAAAACTAACGGGTGAATCTTGTGAAGAAGGTGGGCCCTCCCTTCTCACAAGATTCCCCTGAAACGAGAAAGCTAAAGAAGGATACTCAAAGAAGTCTTTTATTCATCTATCAAAATATCGTATTACAGTCTGAAAATGAAGTACGTCCCTCTCTCTGAAGCTTTTCAATACATAAAACTTGGATTCCTTGAATGATGATTTCTTCTTATTTAAAGAGGGAACCCCTTCGATACAATAAATTACAATGTGTATCTGAGTCCTATCTTTAGTCGGATCTAATTTCTAAACCAACATAGGATGTCCTAGTCTCGTGCAACAGAATGCTATTGTAGGAGCTGAATGAGGTATTGCTATTACGGCTGGTGTAACAACTTCTTCTCGTTGCTGCTGATGCTGTTTCAACATCGCAATTCGCGGGCTGTTTCAGCCACGTGAATTGCGCTCTTGACTGTGTCGGCATTCTTGTGTAGGAGAAACGGTTAGTGCTTTGTTGACCGCTGACCGTAACGGCTTCCTTTGTGTTTCAACATTGTCGGTCCTGGCGGTTTCCTCCGTGTTTCAGCATCTGCAACTCTGAACTGTGTAACAACTCTGTGTTTCAGCATTTGCGACTCCGGATTGTGTAACAACTTTGTGTTTCAGCATCTGCGACTCCGGACTGTGTAACAGCTCTGTGTTTCAACATCTGCGACCTCGGACTGTATAGCAGCTCTGTGTTTCAGCATCAGTTCTGTGTTTCAGCAACAATGACCTTGGACAGTTCTGTGTTTCAGCAATAGGTCTCAAATGCTAATCTACAATTTTGAACACTTATGCATTTCTAATCAATGGTCAAGTACGAGAGTGATGTAAAATATTATGCAAAACAGATTAAACGTATAATAATGAGAAGGGACGTTGTATACCTTTGGGATGATCAGATAAAGTGATAGTATGAGTCTAAATATGGGTGATCAAGAGTATAATAGTGGCAAAAAGTATAGGCAAAAAGGTACATTGTGTGGTCCTAACAACACCAACTAGAAGGAGGCACCAAACACATAGTTTACAGGCTCCAACCTGAAGGAAGCTGTAACTCCCTGAATTCTCCGGCTCCAACCGAAAGGAGGCTATAACCCCCTATACTTGATCCTTCCTTCCTCTCTGAAATATAAATGGAGACTCAACCTATCACTAAAACTGTCACTGATAATTGGCCTGTCACTATCACTGATAATCAACCTTCCACCGCCACTGATAATCAACCTGCCACTGATACTGATCATCAACCTGTCATTGTCACTGATAATAATACATCATCATCATCAAAGCTAGTTCAACCACCTCATAAATATTATGCCAAGATCACAAATAATATAACCAAAAATCACCAAGATATGCATCCAAACCATGTGCCAATATATTCCTCAACCATGTGTCAAAAAAACCATGATATGCCTTAACCATGTGCCAAAAAAACCATGATATGACTCAAACCATGTACACAATATATGCCTCAAGCATGTGCCAAAACATCGTTGATATGCCTCAAACCATGTACAAAATATATGCCTCAAGCATGTGAAAAAATATCCATGATACAATCCTCAAACATGTGCCAAAACATGCCTTAATCATGTGCCAAACCATCCAAGATATACCTCAATCATATACCATAACAATGTGCCAAAGACCACAAGAATGTGCCATAAATATGTCTCAAGCATGTACCAAAACTTCTAAGATATGCAACAAACCATATGCCATGATCTCCAAAATATCCCTCAAATGATATGCTCAAATCACCAAGATATGCCTCTAGCCATGTACCAAAGAATCTCTAAGATATGCTTCAAGACATATACCAAAATATCCAAGGCATACCTCAAAACATATAGACAAACATACCTTTCATCATGAGGAAACCTTAATGCATAATATCTATGATCATCATACCTTACTCAGCTTCAACATTAATACATGAGCTCCTTCTTCACCCTTTCCTTCAGCTTTGTTGGACAAGACTGGGAAATAGGCGGTGCCTCGCGTGATGCTACCAAGACAACCAACGGGGTCCTCGTGGGACACCTTGCACTTGACCTATGGGGGTCTTCTCAATTAGGGTTTCCCAAAAACCCTTCACACATATGAAACTTTGAGACTTCTTCTTCACACAACTTTTCTACCTCAGTTTTGCTAAGAGATCACATTCTTGCTTGATCAAATGATACTTACATAACTTGATTAGTGATTAAAAGAGAGGCTCTTGATGGGTATTTATACCCTTCCAAGTAACTTCTTTATTTGAATTTAGGGATCACCTATAACTTCTTATTTGCAACCAATTTTCTTCTTTAATTAATTTTGGGACTGACTTGTAACTTCTTGTTGCAACAATTTAGGGGATTTTTAACCATACTTCGGGGATTCATCTTTAATAGGGAATAAATTCTCAACTGTGATGAACCACGTGGCATACCACCTACCATTGGGAACAACATTAAAAGGAATATCCATCTATGGAGGTATTTCATGCATTTATTATGTCCTTCATCCTATTTTTCTTCAAACAACTTTAGGTTTCATGACCACACCTCTGGGCTTCATAACTACTGAACCACTTAACCATACTTCAAGGGATTCTTGTAGACTTCTTCAAAGAATATTCCCATGAGGCCCATTCCTAAATCTACGCCATAAGGGGACCACTTTAGAGACTTCTTCAAATACACCCATTTCTTCTAGAGACTTCCAACTTTGATTTGGGGCTTCTTCTAGGGTTGACATCAATGACAACCAACTTTCCAAAATTGAAATCAATGACAACTAACTTTATAACAAAAACTGCTGCAATTGCTGAACCAATTGCATCACAGTCCACTTGAAACACTTTATTGAAATATGAAAGTGCTAAAATTGGTTGTTCAGTTATCTTTTTCTTCAAATCTTCAAATGACTTCATGGCTGGTACTGTCCACTTAAAATTTCACGTCTTCACGTATTTAATAGGTGGTGCAAAAATATTTTTAAAATTTTTGATAAAATTCCTGTAGAAGCTTTCCAAACCATGGAAACTTCTCACATCAAATGTACACTTAAGTGTTGGCCTCTCTAAGATAACCTTAATCTTTTCAAAATCCATCTTCAAACCTTCCTTGGAAATAAAAAATCCCAAGTATACTAACTCTTCCTTCAAAAATGTACATTTCTTCAAATTGATAAGCAATTTCTCTTCTCTAAACCACTATAACACCTTTCTCACATGCCCTAGGTGTTCTTCTTTGGTCTTTCCGAAAATCAAAATGCCATATAAGTACACAACAACAAAATTACCCAAAAATGGTTTCAAAACTTCATTCATAACTCTCATGAATGTGATGGGTGTTAGTCCAAATGGAATAAGTAACCACTAAAACAACCCATCCTTTTTCTTGAACGTTATCTTCCATTCATCACCTTCCCTTATCTAAATCTAATGGTAACTATTCCTTAAATAAATATTTGAAAAGTACTTGGTCCCAATCAAGCAATCCATGAGGTCATCCATCCTTGGTAAAGAAAATATGTACTTGATAGTAATCGTGTTAATAACTCATGAATCAATAGACATTCTCCATTCACCTGCTTTCTTGGGTGTCAAAACTGTAGGTACAACACACAAACTCAAACTCTCTCTAATCAATCCTCTGTCAAGTAGCTCTCGCACCTGCTTATTTACTTCCTCACTCTCTACTAAAGTCAACCAATAAGGATATTTATTCGATATACTTGATCCCAATATCAAACAAATACGATGTGTTATACTTCTCAAGGGAGGTAAACATGCAGGTAGATCATCTCCAACAATCTCCTTAGTCTCATTTTTTTTCTCCAAAACTTCTCTTGGTACTAAGGCCAAACAATAATTATTCCTCTTTTGTTCTCTCAAGAATTCCTTAGCTGAAAACAACATAATTCGACTGTTGCTACAAATATTTATGTTGTCATTTCACTTGTTATCATTACCACTCAACTCAGTCTCCACCATTAGTTCCAATCTGTATCACTTTCCATCCTTTAAAAATTCATAAGTATTTTTCCTCCCATCATGGAAAATTTTTCTATCAAACAACCATGGTCTTCCGAGTAATAAGTGACAATCATTCATCTCTACTATGTCACACAATACCTGCTCACTAAACTTTCTAATCTAAAATATCAACAAGCATTGCTCAGTCACAGTCACCTGTTGTCCTCTTTTCAACCATGATACCTTTTACGGATTTGGGTGTGGAATTCCTTTCAGCTTCAATTTATCCATTGCTTCTATGTATACTAACTTTTCTATACTTCCACCATCTATGACAAGATGACAACACTTATCCTGAATTTTGCATTTAGTTTTGAACACTCTCTTTCTCTGTTCATGATCTTATGCTTCCTTTGTCTCAGGCTTGAGTAATACTCTTCTAAACATCAAATTTTCTCCTTGCTCTTGTTGAAGTACTTCCACATTCCCACCAGAAACTGCTATCTCATCTTCCCTGGTGACTTGTGTCCTAGCCTCATTTCTTCTCGCTTCATTTCGTCTCTCTAGACATTCTGATACTTTGTGACACTCTACTCCACATCTATAACATATAATCAAATACTTACTTCGACCAAATCATCTGCCTTTGCCAACGCTTCTTCCTCCTCTTGTATTCTGATTGCTGGTCACTTCATATTCCTTTTCACTGTCTTTATACGCACTTTCTCTACCCCTGCCTCTAGTTCCTTTTCCTCAGAACTTTTACCGCAATCTTCTATCAATCGTTTCTTCCACATCCAAATAAAATTGATAGGATTCATCTACATTACGAAAGTAATGCATACTCATATCATCCTGGATATGATACTTCAACCCATTCACGTATCTTGCCACTCTTTGATACTTTGGTTTATTTATCCCTGACCCGAGGGATAGTTTGAAAAACTCCTCTTTATATTCACGAACATATGTCTCTTTCCACCTTAAGTTTTTCACCTACTTGCATAAATTATGCTCGTAATCGACAGGTAGAAATTTCTCCTTGATATTGCTCTGTCTTTATACAAAATATCCCACCAAATTGCATCATGCCCCTTTATCTTACTCATGGTGAATCAAACCCTATTGAGATCCTGAACAATTTCATACTCAAAATATCTTTCAAGCTCTCATATCTAATCAATGAGAGTCTCAACTTTCAAACTACCATCGTAGCATGAAACTTCCACCCTTACACTACCTCTATATTTCAGAAAATATATTAAAAGTAGACCGAGAGCATGATGGATTCAAGAACAAAAAAAAAGTCTATCCTAGAGACTACCCGATTCAACTCCCCTCGTCGATTTCTCCAAGTATGCAATCCATTTGTCATTTCTACATCTATAATCTGCAAGAGTTGGATGGTTTCTTTAAAGAGGTGGGAGTCATGGTCTAATCTTTGAATGCTCCCTCACTTTTTTTCCAAGGAGGTGATGATGTTTAAGTCACCTTCGCTAATCTGTTTTCTATCTTTGATGATGGGTTGGATACTTTGGATGGAATTCAATAAATGAAGTTTGTCCGTGGGATATTCAGGACCATAAACATTGGGAAGATATCCTGAAGTTGAGGAGAAAATAAAATGGAATATGGTTGAAAGGGTGTGGGGTATTGAGGAGAAGTTAGATAAGAAAGAAACTATAGGGTTATAGAGGATATCCAAGCCACCTAAGGCTCCCTTTCTATCAGTTTCTATAGCTTGAGAGCCTAGCCATATATTTTGTGCAAGAGTTGAAAGATGGTTACTGAGGCATTTAGTTTCCTAAATCATGATGATAGTTGGTTTCTCTTTGAGAATTTTATTCTTCAGAAGCCTATTTTTGGATTTTCCATTCAAGCCTCATATGTTCCAAGATATTATTTTCATGAGAGATGGGGGCGGGGGGTTGGGGGGAATTTGTCTATCATCAAATCTCTGCGACTTGAGTTGACTAGAATTTCCCCTAGCTCATGTAGCCATTCTTTATTGCTTCCACATCCTCATTTTTTCTCCTCGCGCAAAGATTTGGAACTGTCATTAGAAGAACGATATCTGACACCTAATGAAGAGACACAAGAGTGATTTCCTTGTGACATTGGTTTTGCGATGGGTTCTATTTCTAAACAGGGAGTCCTTCAAAATATGAACTTGTTGTTTAAGAATAGAGTGGGGGTCTTGGAATTCATAGGAAACAACTATTGATTGGAGATCAAGATTTCCTAGATCCATCTCTTCACCATATTCAAATTCAATTTGATATGGGATATCATCCTCCATATTCTTGTCTCTTGAGTTTGGGACAAAATATTATAGATCCATTGCCTTTCGACGCTTGGCATTGTCGTCTAGATTTATAGATGGGTCAGAGTCATCCTCAAGGTCCCTTCCTAAGTGAGGTCCTTGATGGGGAATGTCCTCTTTCCCTTCATCGAGGTGAGAAAAGGTTTAAAAGGCACTACCGATTTTGATATTCCTGCTAGGACATGATGGATTAGGGTTTCGTCAAGGCCTTCTTTTGGAAAATACTTGTTCAAAACCATTAGTGTCTTTCTGAGGGGTGGTATTTAGAGATTACATTTGAGCGATTAAAGGAAAATAATGAAAGATGTGATCATGTTCATGGTACCTTCTACAACGAAAGGGTATGTGCTCATAATAAAGGGTTTTCGCCCATCCATTGTCTTAGTAACTAAGACATATTGAATTTGGTAGATCCTTGGACATGTTCACGTAGATGCAAATTTGGGCGTAGGAAGTGTAGCAATCCTTCTTGGTTAATTCAAATATTTAACAAAAGTTCCAAGATTATTTCCGATTCCCTCTAGAATTTATGGGTCTCAAAACTCAGGAGAGAGAGAGTAGAGATAGATCCAGACATGGGAAACAATTAAGTCCTCTTTTTATGAACTAAATATTTCTGTCCATGGTATGAAGTGAAACCCAACATAATTAAATAAATAGGGGTAATTTTCAAAGACTCTATCATGATCTTCCATGCTAGAGAAGATGGTTGTGAAGAATCCTTTGGAGTCGAGCTTGAGATCAATCTGGCCTTTGGGATTCCATTTTTCCCTGATCCACCATGAGAGGGATTTCTCACTAGGCCAGATTCCCATAAATTCTCCTATAAAGGTGTGATCCTGCATGAACTGAATATATTTCCCAATACCAGTAGATGTAATTTCATATTTTGGGTTAGTGTCATATTTCCAAAGGCAATTGGGTGTGGAGCTGATTTTATTTTGGTTATGATAGCTCTTTTTTTAGCTAGTAAACTAAGTGTTTTCGACCTGATTCTTTCCTTTGCTAGTTTCATAGTTAGAAGGTTTACCACGTGAGATTTTGTGTGGAGAAGAAAAACAACCCGTAAGATCCGTCCATTAGCTCGCAAGATCCATCCGTCGGCTCGTAATAATTCTGCTACAGGAGGGAGCCAAACTCCCTCCCTCAACTACAATCATAACCATGAAGGATAAAAATCATTTAAACCCTAGATGATGGGAAGACCTAAACCCTTTACATAAAGTCCTAGTTATTGGAAATGCACATGTTGGTTATTCTTGAAATACAAGTTCATTATATACATATATTTTAATCATTTAATAAATATACAATTTTCTTAAGTGCACACTATTTGGGATCCAAATGGAAAATTATGATAATAAATTAAACATATGTCCAATATATAATATGAATATAAAAAGTAAAAACATATCTCTTTATTTAACAACTTTTTGTTGTAAACGATTTACACTTAAAAAATACATGGACTTTTTTTTTTTTGAGGAATTGTACTTGAAAATATAATCCAAGTTGTGGTGGGAAAGGAAGATAATAACCATATATGTAATCATAAAATAAAGAGGGGCACACTTTTTGATTAAGTCACTACTAAAGGAGGCAAAATATTTAACAATATATGTAATCATAAAATAAAGAAGGGCACACTTTTTGATTAAGTCACTACTAAAAGAGGGGAAATATTTAACAAGCCAATCTATTCATAAATAGATAATCCAACCAACTACCCCAAAATCATTTCCATGCCTAATGCTTAAAAGAAACAATGTATTTTTAGTCAATCTATTCACAAATATTAATCCAACCAACTACCCCAAAATCATTTCCATGCCTAATGCTTAAAATAAACAATGTCTTTTTAGTCCTTGCCTAAAGGCAACGAGGACTATTGTCGTTTCTATCTTCGGTGTTAAATTTCTCCACTCATTGGACGGGTAACAATGTGCTTGCCTGCTTTCATAACTGGTTCAATAACAACAACACACTTTCCTTGCTTCCGATCCATCTGTGCTGGCAAGTTTGGAAGACCAGGAATGCAACAATATTTATTGATAAGATGCCTTCATTCGAAAATGTGTCAAACCACATTATGGCCGAGGTGATCAAATCTAGCAAGACAGTAAAGGCTATGACTTCTGTCCGACACTCTTTTATCATTCCAATCGATAGGGCAGTGGCCTGGTTCGACGGGGCCTCTCAACAAGGAGGTGCGCTTTGTGGAGCTGGGGGGAAAATTGCTTTAAACTCCCACACTTGCATCTGCTGGACATTGAATTGCGGTCAGGGATCTAACACGAAGGCAGAGCTTTTAGGTGCTTGGGAATCTCTCGTTCTGGCTAGCCGACATACCGATGTTCTGTTACTCCTTGGAGACTCCAAGCTTACTATCGATTGGCTGAACGAACTTGCTGACTTCCAGGTGGTAGTCCTTGATTGCTGGAAAGAGAGAACCAAAGATGCTACACATCTGTTTAGAAATATCTCCTTCAAGCACATTTTCAGAGAGGAAAACAACGAGGCAGATTCCCTTTCTAAAAGAGCATTTCTCCTTCCATCGAGCCAAATCTGTTTTACAATATGGGAGGATGGCAACGAAGGACCAACCTACAAGATTAAGCTTTGATTAGGCACCGTCATATCTGAAAGTCGATCATAGCTGGGATTTCGCCTTGTTAGTCAGGACAATGATGGATTGATCCAAGATTTGAGCAGTTCCTCCTTTGTTTGCTGTTGTCCGAGAAGACGGTTGTTGTAAATTTTTATATCCTTATGAATATAAAGAGCATTTTTTCTCGTGGAAAAAAATGAGGACTATTGTAAACATCTCATTTTTTCAATTATCATGCATGCATATCCAAGTCTTTAATCAAAGTTTCGACATCGAACATTTTTCGTCACCAATCATATACTTACACTATGTTTTTCCACCAATATATAATATTGAGGTCTTATTTGGCCTCTTTTCGAGGAAAGGGGCAATTAAACTTAGGAAATTATATATACATGAAGTATATTTTGCAACAAAGATGATTAATACTACTCTTCATGTTAAGCATTACGCATTAGTCTTACCATTAAATATTATCTTTCAATATGTATATAATATTACTTTTCATGTTAAGAATTAGTTTTGAATATTAAATGTTATCTTTCAATATGTATATTTATATGTTTATCCAAAGTTCATCATTCAATGTGGCAATGCTTTCTAGAGATTTTGCATGCGCTTGGTTGTTCTTTGTAATCTTGCCACAACCTTGTATGGTGATTCCCTTTGTACTCTTGCCATGATGTTGCATGGTGGTGGCTTCAAAGTTACTCTATAACATTTGTATTGTAGCTAGTTGTTCTGGAAACCTAGATGCTTCAAGGCACTCAACGCAGCTTGTTGAAATCCCATGGGAGTATTCCTTTCACGTTCGTGCTCTACCATTGAATCCCAATAACATATTTAGCGAAAGAACATACAACAAATTTCCATGTTCTTGGAGAGCTCCTGCAATTTTATTTTATTATCTTTTAATAATTGGAATTTTCATTTGGTTTATTTTATTATCTTTTAATAATTGGAATTTTCATTTGGGTTAGAGACTAAGTGGATTTACAAAGAAAGGAATGAGAAAGAAAACCAAAAACTACATAAACAAAATAGTGTTGTTCTCAAATCGTATCCTGAATGTTGGTTGTAGTGGTTGCAGTGAAATTCAAAGAGCTGCTCCTCAAGAAAAGGAAAGCCAGCACACCAAATTGGTGTATGAGACCCCCTTGTTTGTGGGACAAGGGACCCCCCTCCTCCCAACGATTTGACTGGTAAAGTCTACGAAGGTATACATACCCTATCCCCCTCTGGATTTGACCCTGTGAACTCTTAAGAGGAAACACATGTTCTTAACCATTAGACCCACTCAGGCTATATAAGATAGCAATGAGATTTTCATTAATATTTCATTTTAGCTTTTTAATGTTTGTTCAATAATTTATATTATTGACCATAAAATAACCTTTGAAAATGAAACACATGTATTGGTTAATAATATCACATATTACCTAAAGGAAACCAAGTTCACATTGAGACATGGATTTTCAGAAATTAAAAATGGGAAACTCCAATTCTATGTTAAATGATAGTCATTATAGATGAGATCATGAATTCTAGACACAAAATCATTCAATGTGTGTCTCAATAGGATTACCTTAATTTCTTTAACCCAGGGATACGAGCTGAAAGAGTTATGAATCTCTGGCTCAATCTATCACTTTGTTTTTGTTCAGTAAATGTCCGCAGAGGCTGGAATAGAGCTGGTAGGTCTCCTAAGTTCGACACGTTTAATAACCATGCAAGGTGCACTTTGGTAGCCTGGAAATCACCCCACAACAACAATGTGAATATATGAAACTCAATCTCAATTGCACTCTTGTTACCCAATTTGATCGACGCCCTCAAAAAAATCATCAGCGAGTGAAATAATTTGAATAATTATCAAACATTTTCTTTCTCATTCTTATTTTTATTTTGATCAAGAATTAGAAATGAGCAATGAAAGACAACTAAAGATGAGAGATTGGTTGAGATAAGCCAAGCTAGATCAACTCTTGGGAATAATCCTTCCTTATAAACCATACCTTTCTACTTTGGTAGWTGAATGAAGTGAATKATTATCCCTTCCCTACTCATATTTATAGGTAGGGTTATCGAGGATAGATGTGGGCACTTCGAAACAAGAGGCGAGCACAAACATACATAGTTTCATTTTTATGTTGTTATCATCCATTATGCCATTATTCCAAGATTTCTCCCCAGAATCCAACCACCGTCTCTCTTTTCATTTCAAAAACCTATTTCTTTTCCTTTCAAAAAAACCTCTTACAGCTTGGCCAACTTTACCAACTAGAATTTACATCCATGAGTGGCTTGCTAGCCAATGGAAAATTAAGCAATTTATCAAAAGAACAATGCATGTATGGACGTCGTGTGACTCACATAGACACTATATGTAAGGACTTTCCACCTTGTGGCTCTCACTTGTTAGTCTATGGTTAACCTAGGTTTGATATAATACCATCTAAAGCCAAAAGAAATATGAAATGGGTGTTCCTTACAACATTTAGAAATTTGGATATTTGTAAAAAATTCTCGAGACTCCCAAGTTACATGTCTAAGCATTCTTTTATTTATACTAATGATGATGGGATTAGTAACCTGTTTTAAAATCATATATGATTGTTCAAGTCAAATGTAATTTATGCTTTAATTTTTGATAATGACATACATTTTTTTCCATATAAATTTTTCTCAAGGAATACACATGGCCTTTAGACTAAGAATGGAAACATTTGCAACACATATTTAGGATTGGGATGGATGTTTTTTAAACTATAGATTGAAAAGGGATTATGGATCATCAATTTTCTGTCCTTTCTTCTTGCTTATCCTTCCTATTGGATTTATAATCCCTCCTACTTAAAGAGATAATATTTTCTTAAAATTTTTAACATGGTTTTTTATTATCCTAAATACAACAATAACTTCATCTAATCTAAGTAACTGGGTCAAAATGATCTTACCTCTTTTGATATTAGGTCTATATGTAGATTTCTCACACTACGGCATAGATTATAGTGCTTAGAACCTTTTTATGGACATATCCTTTTGGAACATAAGGATAATTCAATGTCGATCCCAATTTTGATCCAATATTTAGGTTTTTAATTTTATATATTCACAAAAATATCCTCTATGATATTTGGTGATTCATTTATCCTTGATTGTGCATGCTTTATATTCACAAGGTTAGTTTGATTTTTCTCAACTATGTATGAAATTTAATTAATTGTAAAATTCTATTGTGATTTTCATTTAAAGGTTATAAAATAACATGGTTTAAATTTATTCTTCTAATCACACTTTCATATCGATAAAGCCTTTCTAAGTGGTTATTGACCAATTTTTTGTCAGAATGATTACAAGAGATATGAGTATGGACAAGAACTACAAGAAATATGAGCATGGACAACAACTAGAACAAAATTGCTAATCACTTATTATGTGGAGTTGAGGAACACCCTTCTTTTTTAGATGGTGGTTCTCCCTCATGCACATGAAAAAATTCTAAGGAATGGTTGGAGTAGAGTAACATTGGGGTGCATTTATATTTTCCACTAAATCTTCATTGAATGCATTGGTAACTTTAAGGAACATGTTGGAAATAAAAACTTACTAAAATCATTGAAGCAATGCAAAATAGAAATTTCTCCAATAGAACGTGAGAGGAGGAACCCATGTGAAATTAAGGTGGTATTAGTATGAATCCATTTTGATTAAATTACAGATTACGAGGTTTCCAAATAATAGGATAAAATAAATCACACATATAGATATGAGTAACATGAAAACATAAATTATCAAGGGGAGAATGGAAATTTAGGACATCATAGAATCTTCATATTAAACCCTATAAATTGTGATAAACTCAAAGAACATCAAAATTGCATTAAGATTAACCCAAATTATTAGGATCTTAAAGATAAGGAAAGCTCCTTAAACAATAATATAAGGGAATACATGTATGAATGTAGTAGGAAAGTCTCATCCTAGATGGTCAACATCAAAATAGATACAAAATGAACTATAATTCTAGTAATAAGACAGTCAACAAAGATAATTAACAAGAAAAATAGAATCCCAAGAAAATATACTCTAGTTGGTTCCATGTACTGAAGTTGTAAATAACTAGTTATAATGATGGGAGTCGAGCCATATGAGATTAAATAAATGATCCCATGTGTAATGATGTAAATATAGTTGTATAGATTCTTATTGTAGATCTCAAGGCTAAATATCGACTAATGAATGTCTAGGCATGCAATAGTTGTAAATATGTTTTCTATGTACCACGTGGTATACTTTTTGTGGTTCACTCAAGATATGCAAATATTTTTGTTGAAAATTAACATAAAGGTCCAACATGGCCATGGAGACACAAAAGGGGCTGTGAGTCTACTTGAGGGGTATATGAAAGAGGGCATGAGGGGAAAGTAATCTTATGTTTCATAGGAACTCATATCTTTTAATCACATGCCTTATGTAAGTCTCATCCACCACCATTAACTTAGAATCCAATCATTGAATGCATGTGGTGGGCGGTGAGGAAGTATACCTCACATATTATGTTGACATGGGGTTGGAAACAATCATCACATGGAAGTGTAAGTGTCCTCCATCCTTATGGTAATTTGTTATTCTCTTCTATTCTCACGAGAACCATTTCCATTATCATCATTTTTATCATTCACGCGCTCACCTTTGTCATGTTCAATCACTACCCAAGTTTTGAGTGCTACAATCCTCATGTTTTGGATTGATATACAAACCTGAAAAAAATGACCAAATTAGCTATGAGAGAGTAATTTGCAGACTTGGGAAGAGAGATAAATGGTTGCAGATGAAAATTTAGGATGGTCATTTAGGAAACCCACCTTTCCTCAATTAATTATTTCTTATTGTCTGCCTTAGAGCTAGGGTATTGTTCTAATGGGTTATTCCCAAAATGAAGACAACATGATGGGTTCTTCCTACCTACATTAAAGATAATTGGAAGGGAATGATTCTTCTGAGAGATTGTTGAGAAGAGACGGGAAATATATTCCTTGTTCTATGAAGGTTGGTGGATGAGAATGACATGACTGTTTGATGAGTGGATAGTTTCTTAGAGTGCTTAATTGTGAGTATATTGGTTGAGCCTAAGAATAATTGGGTTGGGTCAAGTGAGATGTTAGTTTGTAGCTAGTTTCCTTGACCCCAATGACCTAGCAACCCAACTTAGGGGTGACATTTACATTGGATGCCTACGATTGGGTGGAAAATTGTTCATATTTAGCAAGTTTCTTAGACCATATTGGCTTAAACATAAGGGTTCCATGTTTTCCCTCCATTCTCTATTTATAATTATGAATGTTATGTTTATTTTCTATTTATGAATGAAATTGCAATGGAATCCATGGTTTCTATGAGTTTGTGCATGTTTATTTCTATTGCATTATTTAGTTGCATACTTATATGAAATTGAATGGTGTTGGGATTTTAGTGGCTTCAATTTTATATGAATATTTTTGAACATGGGTTGTGTCCCGACTCTATGGGTTGTGTAATCCATTGAAGGGGGTGTGACAACTTGGTTTCATAGTATAATTTACAACAATGGGGCTGTTATGTGCCAACAAGGTGAACAGTTGGACACCATTGAGTTCGTTTGGGAAGTTTTAGAGAAAATCAAGTTTATTTTAATATACAATGTTTCAAATTGTTTTGATGTTGATGTGTCTAGAGGCAAAACATTAACTTGGAGTGGCATGAGACTTTTAAAAACTTCAATTTTTTCCTTGTGAGCATAAAATCCCATCACCTTCGATTCCCCAAAGTCGAAGAATTCCAAGTAGTGTTTTTCGAGACCTTTTGAATATTTTCCATTAGAACATCAAAAGTGAAAAATATTTGAAGAGTTAGTGGAAAAATAATTTGAATAAGGTAGATTTATTAAGTTAGGGATTTTTCTTTGAAGCAAGTTGACACTACTTTAACCTTAAACCTATGATTCTTTGATGTGCTCGTTTTGAATTGGCTCGGTGACCTTGTTTCAAACCAACCTCATGGGATTATTTTGAATTGGCTTGCTGACCTTGTTTCAAACATGCTCAAAGACCTTATTTTAAACATGCCCAATGGGATTATTTTTCAAATTCCCGATGGAATGAATTCAATGATAATAGGTTGATGTTATTACATAAAATATTTTTATCAACATTTTAGTGGTTATACCTTCACCTCTTGACATTTTCAAGTCTAATGACATATATTTTAGGGGAATTTCCTCCAAAAGATTCATGGTAGTGTAATTTAAAACTTTGATGGTCAAAGGCATGTAAGACCCATAACATTGGGGTATTCATTATGAATCCCATGATGCTAGTTCACCCTTTCCTTTGATGGATGACAACCCATTTTCCTAATGACCTTGTTTTGAACTAACTGATGGATTTCTTTTGAATTAGTTCATGTCTTTGTTTATGATTGGGACTTGATTCAAGTTGCATTGATGTAAGAAATTATTGTATTTACACATGGTCTTCAAACCATGTAATAAGGATATAATTAAAGAGGATCTGGACACAAAATCTAGAGGGATTTGAGTAAGTGAAAATGGAAAAAACCGGTGGGGAATTAGTGGAAATTGCACGAAATTAATTAAGAAATTACAAAAAAAGTTAGATAATTTCCCCCAACCTATCCAATCCCCCCCCACAACATCCTTCATGAATTTAGAAACTCCATGAAAATTTTCTTGGAGTTAACATTGGAAAATGGATGAAGATTTGATTGCATTTGATTATGATATGAAGATTCATAAATCATTATAGAAATTCTAGGATGATGTTTTTATTGTCACTACTATCTAATAGAATTATAATTGTGCAGTGTTTGTAGTTCAATCTGGGTATTAAGGTTTCTACAACAAAGTTGTAGAGGTAGATCAAATAACGATATTTTGGACTTCATATATTTGACCCTAATATCTATTTTGAGGAAATGAGTAGTTGTTAGAAAGGTATTATAGAAGGGAGAATAAATAAAGGCTTAAATCATGTAGAAACACTTCTAATTTGTTAGAATATTTAAGAGGATGGATCCTTAGTCTTGATTGGGTTGATAAATCCTCACCATGGATGATGCACACAATCCTATGCTTAGGAAGCATATGTCATAGGTGAAAATTTGCATGTGAGGAATGAAGAGACACAGTCTAATGAATGTGGAAACCAATGGACTCCTCCAAATATTATAGAGATCATGAGGAGATTGAGGGTGGGAATTCAAATTTGTAGAGATAACAATGAGAGATTAATCAAATATTAAGAAGAATGAAACAAACTTAATGCAACCGTGCTTCAAAGTTTTCCAGAAATATGAAGGAAATTGTATCATGCAAAAATTTGACCAATTCTAATGGGAGTATGAGTAGCTCAAGAAGGAATTCACAATTGAGGTCCCATAGTGTAATAAGAACCTCCTAAGATGGGACATACAAACCCTCTCTATTTGAATCCTCCCTATTGAGTCTATATAGTTAAAAACCCCTTGATTAGCTTAGAATCCTCTCCTAGTAGGCATAGGAGGAAGTGGCATATCATAGATAACTAGTAGGGAGAATTTGAGAAATAATTTTTTTTAGGATATTTAGGCACATATGAGTTAGTTAATATCAACTTGGTCTAATGTGTCTTAAGGTAAAGTGTGTTTCCTTAGTATGCTTTAGTATGGATTTTTGGTTATGTAAGTCGTTGGTCATGATATTTTATAGACATAAAGTGATCCAATGGTTAATATTCTCCTTGATACTGATGACTATATTGATTTATGGCTCAACACCCGATTGGTCCATGATCTCTATTTAAAGAGCATGGATGGTCATTTGTTGATGATCGATTGTGACAATATCATATGTAAATTTTCTTTTTTGCATTAATATAATTCCTCAAGTGACTGTGTTGGCTAGGGCCATGGATCCTTTCCCTCTTTGAGGGTTTTAAACATGTAATACATTGGTGTATTAATATTTGATTATTTTTATGAGTGGTTTCTTAAGGTGTTCGACTTGTTGGAAAATACCCTATTTATCGAACATCCCCCATAAAGAAAAACTTGGGATAGGTTTGAAGGATTTACAAAGGTTACCAGATAGGAGGATGAAAAAGGCATTAGACCCTATCCCTCCTTAATGAGAACTTCTTGAAATCCTAACATAGATCAAATTTTGGAAAATTTTTCTTATGTAAGAGACTTTGTGAAAATGTTTGCAAATTGATCATCTATAGGGAAAAATAACACTTCAAGAACATGATATTGAATAATCTTTCTGATGAAGTGCATGTGTAGTTAAATGTGTTTATTATGTTAATGTTGAAATTGATCTTTGGTGAGATTTATGGCACTCTTATTGTCACACCAAAGTGTGGTCGAGTGTTGTTTTTGGAATCCAAACTCTAATAGGAACTATTGAAGCCACAAGGCTTATTGAATTGCATTAACTATTGTTGAATAATTTTGTTCTACCAAAGAACAAGCAAGAGTTTGTTGCTTCTTACATGCCCAAGTAACAGGTCTGGAACCAAGATTGAAAACATAACATGCAATAGAATTATGACCATAATTTTTTTTATCCCAATATATACCGAAGTATTGAAACCATTGAAACCAACCAACAAAGGAGTACTCCTTGAAATATAATGTATCCCAAAATGAATTGTATCCCATATATACCGAAGTATCTTTTTGGCTACTTTTCAATGACTCTCATGGGGTGTTTTCATATACCGAGCAACAAGACCAACGAAAAAGGAAATATTAGAACATGTACAAGTCAAATATAAAATCCCACCAACTGATTGATGGTACAAAGTAACATCTACTTCAGGTGTAGTACATGTGGCAACAATTTTGACTCCGGAATGGAAGAGAGAAGGGGCTAGTTTGCAATCTTCCATGTGAAAGCAGTGAATTAGGTCACATGCATACTCAATTTCAGAAAGAGAAATTCCTTCCTTGGCCTACAATACTTGGAGGGTAAGGAAATAATGCAAATAACCTAATTTTGTTATTCAAATTTATTCTTAAGGATAGAATTCACATGGTTCAAAAGTTTGGGGTCACTACTAGTGAGAATAAGGTCATCAACATAAATAATTGTTGGCACAGGGGCATACCCATGGTTCAATACTTAACAACGCACCAACAAAACCTCGACTATCGACCCTTTCAACAACACCTGTGAAGTAGGCGAAGTCTCATCCGAGGTAGAAGCATGGGGTGTTGCATGACGCAGGTGTCTGTAACCAAGCTGTGACACATATCTGTGATAATAACACTTCACATAATATTCTATTAATTCTTAGGAAGTGACATGCATTAGTTTATTAACCCTATTAACATCATAGAACATAATCAAAGATAGATCGACACAGTAACAACAAATGACAATATAACCTAAGTACTTAGCACTTAGCATTATAATTCAAATCTAGCATTTCAACATAAACCAATCACTTAAGCAACACAAGATCTATCTATTACACAACATAATCAAAGCATTGAGCAGATTCATAACAAAAATAACACAACACAAAGAAAACCATGAGATACAATATATACATAGTTCACCCCAAGGTGTGGATATGTCCACCAACCACTTCACCTCTTTATTATTCGCCCAAATATTACATTCATTCACTCCTGTGCACTAAGCCACAAAGTCAGGCTTCTCACCAGACATGATATCCGTGCATTGAGCACTAGATCCTCCTTCCAAAACTAGGTCAAGGCACATAGCCAACCCTCTATCGAGCACAAAGCCTTAACACAAATACATTCCCTTGCACAAAGCAACTATGTTCACATAGAACTACATTCACTTCACTAGCTACTTCTACAATACATTCTTATTTATTTATATTTTACAACCCCTTACAATAAGGCCTAATCATGGGAAAACCCCATGGGTAGACATCCCCAAAAACCCGTTACAAAACCCTAGAGGACCCTTTACTGGGTCCACTTAACCCTCAAAATCGGTGATATCTGCGATCTCAGCTCTGCCTGGGCGCTCCTTCTTCGACCAATGTGTCAAAGTCAAAAATTGGGTCAAAGTTGACCAAATTTTACCCAAAACTTGGTTGAGGGCCAACAGGCCCCCAACACTCACCTGTGACGCGTCCCGAGTCACTCAGGTCCGAACAATGCTGCTTCAAAATCCTCGAGATTAACTCGAGCTACCTAGACTTGCTGCATCACCTGAGCCTCCTGATCAACGAGCTCCTAGTCTATCTGGTCTGTAACAGGCCTTTCCAGGCATTGTTCTATTGCTGCAACTACTTGATCTAGTTGTGAGCCATGTACATCAATTTCTTCGAACACCTTGCAAGCTTCATCCTGCACAGGTTGTAGCTTTTGGGTTACTTCCATCACCTTACCCTAAAGGGCAGTGATCTATTGTTGTACTGCATGCTGCTCCTGGGATCTCTTCACTCTTTCCATTGCTGTGAGAAACTTCATCTGTGCTTGCAACGAAAATGCTTGCTGCTATGCCTCCTGTAACTGCACTTCCAGCTTCCTTAGCTCTAGATCCTCAACGAGGCATTCGTATGTCTAGGCGCTTTTATTTCTTAACTATTTACATTCCGAGGTGAGGGCTCTTATGCTTGCTACTTTGATTTTAGTGGTCTCCTCCCTCTAGTCACGCACTTACTGCAGGGTGCTTGACACTGTTCGGGCCTCCAGTTCTGTTATTCTAACCTGAAGCTACTGGATGATCTCTATGAGCTTCACTATTTGAGCTTCGATCGACTCCTGCTCCTCCCATGCCAAGACTGGCATAGAGTGACATGCTTCACTTAATGCTTCTTTGACCATGTCCCGATCTACAAGCAACTTCTCTTTTTCCCTTTGTAGCTAGGATTTTCCCTCCTGAAGCTTCACCTAAAGCTCTGCTTTCTCGCTTTCCTGGGATGCTATATTATCCCATGCTGCTTGTAATTGTGCTAAGACTTCATCTTTATCCCTTTTCAAGGATTTTGTATCCTTCTCCTTCTCTTCCTGAGCTCTCTGGAACCGAGCTTCTGTTTCATCTGCAAGCCTTCTCAATTGGGCTGGTTCATCCCCCAATTTTGCAGTCGGTGACGAGGAAGGTGCAGACGACACAGTAGGTACTGCGCGGGCCAAGTGAACAACTTGCTACACTTCCTTCAATTCGCTCTCAATCCTTCCATATAAATCCTCCTTCCTCTCTCCATATTTATGAAACATGTCTTCAAAGGCATCCTTCATAGCTCCGCGGACTAGACTAATGTCGTCCTCTGTGAGAGTGGCCTCCAACTGTGGCTTATTGGTGCACGTCGTCTTCCTTGCTGAAGGTTTCTTCAGAGAAACCTTCCTCTTTTGCGGTGTTACTGTCCCAATAGGGGTATATTCAAGTGGTGTAGCTTTTCCTCCTCCTTTCTCTTCATCTCCTCCTCCCTGTCCTTCTTCTTAGTCTTCTCCTCCTCCTGGTGAATCAGACCCGTTATCTCTAGAAGCGTTGTCCTCTTCATCACTCTATATGTCCTAGACTTCACCCTTCTTTTTCTTCTTCTTCGTCCCAATGGATTGTCTGACATGTTAAACTCATGTGACTATCAAGCTTCCTATGGTGTCAGTATCAGATATATCTGCATCGATGACAGGTACAAGAAATTCCTCCGACCATTCCTTTGTAATATGCTCCATATCTTCATCTGTCAGCTTGTAGTACGACTGCAATTCTTCCTGGTGCTAGTCTCTTTGCGCGATGATGTAGATGAAATGGGGATCAATGCATAACTTCTCTATAGTTCGGTACTGATGCATGGTGCGCAGTATCATACGTGGGAATGATTCGATGATGACCTTTAACTGTTGATAGTATGCACAAAACACGACATTGGACTGCCACTGCTTCGTCATGTTGTTGGTATACCATAGGGTTGAAAACCGAGCGACCAATGGCTTCGTAGGTTCTATCTCTAGGAAAGTGGCTCCTTCAGGCATTTGCCAAGAGAAAAATATGATCAAAATGATCAGCCAACTGTAATGGAATTCATATCCCAAGTCCCGGGCTTCGCGACGATCCTTCTCTAGCTCGTTTACGAGGTAGTTCGCCCAGTTCATCTGCATGCCCTCCACACACTTTCCTGCGAGGTCCACCATGAACCCGATGACCTGTGTGGGGCAATTATTCCTTACTAGATTTCCAACTAGGAGTTGGCAAGGGAGACGCACTGGGCCATCCTGTATAGAGGCTATATTGTAACCTCACTTTCCTTTTTATACATCTCCGTAAGCTTCTTTGATGCACTGCACCAAATATCGGTCTGAGGCCTTCCCTGGATAAAACTGATGAGGTTCAGGACCCTTCACACTTAAACCTATGATCTGGTGGATCAACACTGGATCCACAGTAATCCTTCTGTTGAGCCACAAATATCTGCCTTGATAGTATGACAGGAGGAGTTTAATGCAAGCTTTAACCTCCTAATGGCACTAGCAAATTTGGGCCATTTTGCGACGACTATTTTGACGCTCTTGCGACGTTATGTCATGGATATTACGACGAATCTTGAGTCTCTGAAACGTCGTTTTAGGGCATGTGGCAATTTCAACGAACTTGAATTAACGTCACAAGAGCGACGACCCTAGGGAACTTCTCACAATTGCGACAAAAAAATAAATATCGTCGCCAATACGACAATATAGACAAACTAAGTGAAACCAACAGTTCATCTCAATTGTAACGACACTTTTCGTTGTTTATATAGCTAATTCGTCGCAGTATTTTATGTTGTCGTCGAAATTGTGACGACAACTTTTCTTTGTTTATATAGAAAATGCTTCGCAACAATTTTTCTTGGCGTCTCACTTGAGACGACAACTTTTTTTTGTTTATATAGCGAATTTGTCGCAGGAATGACAACATTTCTTTGTTTATATAAAAAATGCGTCGCAACAATTTTTGTTGTTGTCTCACTTGTGACGACAACATTTTTTTGTTTATATAGCGAAATGTTGTCACAGGAACGACAACATTTCTTTGTTTATATAGCAAATGCGTCACAACAATTTTTGTTGTCGTCGCACTTGCGACGACAACTTTTTTTTTTTATATAGAAAATGTGTCACAAGAACGACAACTTTTTTTTATTTATATAGAAAATTCGTCGCAGGTATATTATTGTTGTCGAAATGGCGACGAAAAATATTTATTTAAATATTTATTTTATTTTATTTTAGGTGGCAATATTAATATTAATAAGTATCAATAGAAAACATTGAAATTATTTATTATTTATATTAATAACTTCTTTTGCATGGGGACTTGGTGTTTTTTCCAACAACCAAGCAAAATCTTATGCACTTTGGAAAGGATTGAAAATTTCTAAAAGTTCATGTGCTCAATCGTTGGTTGTAGTGAGAGATTCAAATACAATCATTAACCATA
>ML779908.1:129949-146876 GCA_009831015.1 Picea engelmannii | reverse complement strand
CACCACCCATGGGTATAGAAATCATTGGACTATTCATTACATATTCCCCCATAGTAAGATTGATCTTATTTCATTTTCCCAAGCAATTGATAGTTCCTCCATCTGCAATCATTACTTGAAACTCTGGCGCTGGATATACAAAGCAATTGAGAGCTTTGGCTAATTTATAGTGAATGAAATTATGACTACTGCCATAATCAATTAGGACTATTACCTTTTTCTTTTTGATGTATCCTTCGATCTTGAGGGTTTGAGGAGTGCTAATTCTAGCCAATGCATTACATGATATCGTGGGAGTCAACTCTTCAGATGAAATTTCTTCTACGTTTTCATCTTGAGATGGTTCTTGTTCGTGTTCTTCTTCCTCTTCACAATCTATGTAGAATAATTTCTTCTCACCACACTTATGTCCCTTACTGTACTTGCTATCACAATTAAAGCATAAACATTTTTCTTTTCTTTCCTCCAATTGTTGAGGTTTCAACCTTGTAGGTTGAGGTGTTTTAGAAGAAGGAGCATTGTTCTCTCTATAGATGTTAGGATTGGTCCTTCTAGTAGCCATAGCCATATTTTTAATTTCAACATTTCTTGCCACCTTAAATGCATTCTCCAATGATTTGGGTTCCCAAAGGCGAACCTCATGTTGAATGGTATCCTTTAAATTTCCTATGAATACATCAATCAAGTTCTCATCTGGAATATCTGTTACCTTTATATTCAATCTTTGGAATTTCTCAATGTGCTCGGTAACTGAACCCTTTTTCTTGAGATTTATCAATTGGCTAAAGAAGGTATTGCTCCTTGTATCCTCATAGTGTACCATCATTTCTTTCGTGAAAATTTTCCAAGTGACGAGTGATTTGCGAGAATAAATCCATCGATAACATACAAATTTATTGGGTTATAAATATAAAGAAGAAATTCGTACCTTTTGTGTATGTGGTACATTATGTAGTTCAAAGAATTGCTCCATCTGAAGTATCCATGTGATTGGGTCCTTGCAATCAAAATTCCTCATATCGATCTTAGGAATGTGGTTGGTCTTCAACCCAAAGTTGGAGTTTCTCCATTCTTGATTCACCTTCCTTGTTTCCTCATCATGAATTTCATAGGATGCATTTTCACTTTCAGGTGTCTTCTCTGTTACATAATGTTTCAATACTTCCATGATCTCCTCCTTTAAACTATCCATCTTTTCTTCCAACTTAGCTTCCATCTCTTGTAGTTCATATTTTTTTACTATATTATTTTGTAAATCATTTATGTCTCTACGCATTTCTTCACCTTCATCAAGAGTCCAAGTAGGATTTTCTGGAGGCTTGTTTGGTGTAGAAGTTCCCTTTTTAGGTGGCATGTTGGCCAAGTATCACTTTTGAACCTTGATTTTGAGGTGGTTCTGCTAGACAATCTTTCTTTTGTTGTATCTCCGAAGTTTCGGCCCTTCTGGGTATGAAACTTTATTTTACATAGTTCTCTGATATTTCTTCTCTTTAATTCCACAGGTCTGATAAAAATTGGATGTGCCAAGTGGAATTTACAGTAACTTCCCCACAACTAGCTGATTTTTGGCCTTTCCAGGAGATCTCACTTGTATAGCGTGTCCCGCACAAAATAAATGATATAAAATTATAAAACTCGTACCATAAATACTACAGTCTGTTTACTATCAAATGAAACCAGTCCCACTCAATTTGGATACTCTAGGAAGAAGTTATGATTGTTTCACCTGGAACACCTTCTTGAGACTAGTCAGATACCCTATCTTCCATAGGGTGTATCTACAAATGTAATATGACCCAAAAGCTGAACATTTTACTGCATATAGCTTACTAATTTCTGTGAATATCCTTCGGATTTCAAGGTCTGAAACATTACATAATTTTTTTTATAGAAAACATTCCGCAATGACTCAGTTCGGGATGATTCCATAACCCTATCTTGTACAGGTTGTATCTCCGAAAGTATAAGGCCTCATGAGCTTAAATTTTAACCCAATGTACCTTGATCCGTCTACTAAATATAATACAAGACGTTCCTTCTAAAACGTTGTATAAAACAAGTTATATCTAAAATTCCAAGGTGTCTCAGATGTAGCAACGAAACCCCAAGACCTTGAGCTCTGATACCATATGTTAAGAACCAAATATCAACATAGCATAGAAAAACCTCAAAATAAGTACTCAATGCCTTGAAAAAGATATAATTTTAGATAATAAGCCTCTTCGAGGGGGAAACCTCATTTTACCCCACATAAATGTTCAAGTACAAGATGATTCCAAATGAAAATGTCTCCTTGGTATATATAGGAGACTAGGCGGTATAATTACAACTAATGGAATAAAGCCAACATAAATAAAATAACATTACTAATGTAATATTCCCCAATTAAGGGGTAATGAGCCAATATTAGGGCTTAACACATTCTCAATCAAGGTATTTATCATGTTTATGCATGGAAACAATTCCTCTTTGTATCCCACCTTGTGGAATCACAAGACCTTAACATTGAAATCCTTGGGTTCCTGTCCTTGGTTTATTTTTTTGCTCGCAATGATTTGTGGAAGGTTCAACATCATTGTACATATCATAGAGGAATGCATTAGTAGGCTTTGAGGCAATGTTGAGTAGCAAAACCATGTCCATGACACAATGAAAAGAATGGTAATGCTCTTTGTCATGTGAGACACAATGAAACATGTCACAAGACTTTCAAAGTTGCATATATCATGTCACAAGATTTTGGAAGTTGCATCATTAAGGGAAGCTGAAATTATCATTAAGTGTATAACAAAATTACATTCACAGATATATACAAGCCATAGAAATAGCCTTGTGAATATTATCATATGAAAAAGTACCCATAATGTCAATGCATTATATGCATCATTACATGTTCAACTATATAATATACATCTAACTATCTTATAAAATTATTACATGACATCATGAATTTATTTTAGTCTTCTTTTGTGCTTTCCTTTTCTTAAGCAAATCATCCATGTCCATGTCTTTGTTTATTGGGTGTTCATCAACAGTTGATGTTCTTTCAGTCCTTTCATGCCGAGTACGTCTAGTCTCGTAACCACGACATGGATGCTGCTGTGAGGGGCCATAACCCAAAAAAATAAAAAACATGTTAAATTTATATGGCCAATTTTTAAATATCATTGAAGTAGTTCATTAATATAAAAAAAAAATTCTGCAATGTAATTATTTACCTGGTCCTCTAGTCGGCACCGTTGGAATGGCTCCTGGCTTGTTCACCTGATCTTTAGGTCGAGGAGGATCATCTATGACATTCTCTGCCATTGAAACATCAAAATTTATAAGTACAAAATTATTAAGTATATGATTAATATATAGACATTTTATCGTCATGGGCCTCAGTCACAGGAACATCTTGGGGCCGCACCTCAATAGGATGGGGCTGCTGGGGAAAACCATGATCTTCTGGATGCATTTCACTATCAACGCTCTGTTGTCCAGTACTAATGGTTTCATTGATAGTGCTGCTCCCCTGATTAAAACAAAGTAAGACATTAAATTATGGACAATATCAAACATTTACGTATTTTATAAGTAACGAAAGGTTAAAGTGGACTAATTTTTATTTACCTTATCCCGCAAATTGGATATTGGGGTCTGCCCCATGCTTTTCCTACAATCAACCACGAATTTATAACCATACTTGTAACCAAGTTGGAGGTATTCCTCCGTGGTTTCAGTTTCGAAGTCGTCGCCCTGCATTGCATAAGGGTATGGTTTTTTAATGTTTTTGGCTGCAATTACCTTAAAGTTGTAAGGTGATACAAATATTTTTCTTAATATGTTTGGGTACTCACGATTCGTGACTGTAACCTCGAGTAGCTACCCTGGCCTAGATTGTGTTGGCCATGTTTAGAAATCCTTGCTTTGGTTTCCTTCGAAGTGTCAGGCAACCTATCATCAAAATTTTCAAGTGTGTTATATATAACCACACTTTTATTTAGATCTAAACAAAAAAAATCTATTATTGAATTCAAAAAATTGTAATTTACCTTGGTGTACTAGTTATTTGTTCTCCTGATTTTTTCAAAATCTTCTCTTTTGCATCATCAATGACCGCCTTCCAATCCCTCTCTGGAATTGAGGGAGGACGTTCATACCTAGGATTTCTTGCCAAGCTTCGTCTATAAGCATCCCGCGTATATTTTAAATATTCACCCACTGCAGATGTGACTGCTTTTGTATTGAATGTGTCTACACCAAAGAGGCCTTCAAGATAATCCATAAGTTCCTTTTTGAGGTTGGAATTCTGACAATTCCACCTCTTGCGTAAGATTTCCCCCAAAATAGACAAGGTCTTGCTCTCTACTTGCCTGTAAAAAAGGTCGTTTCCTACACACAAAAATATATGATCATTAATTTAAAATTAATAATCTAGATGATTTTTGTATGAGGATAACATTAAACGATTAAAATATGAATTAAAACTACATGGGAATATTGATTGTTTTAATGGAAGTCCATTATCGTCGACCAAAAATGTGCACGAAAGGGTCCCCGTTCTTGTCACACGTCTAGCTCTAGGAAATGAAACCATCTCAACCACATCACTATGATCCTCATCTCTACCACCATCTCTAGAATCTAATCGAGGTGTGGATGCCTTTCGGTGCGTGTCATGTCTCCTATCTAAATGAGGTGTGGAAGATGGAGAAGTAAATAGTGCTCTAGCAGCTATATGACCACCCGCATCAGGACTCTGTAGCATCTCTGTAGCACCACTACTACCAACATCGGGTTGAACAGGCTCCAAATATTCCTTTATAAAAAAGAAAATGTTTTTTCGTGAGATAATGTAAAAGTTAAAGAACAAAGTATCATAATTGAACATATGAGTGCATTAAAAATAAATAAATTAAATTATGGTTATTACCTTATATGTGTTAAGTTGTGACATAAGGAGCTTGATCTTTTCTTTTACGTCGGGAGTTTGTTTTGGATGATCTAACAAGCTAACAAGTTCCTTGTTAGCTTTAATGATATTTTTTTTTAATAAGAGCATCAGATTAGCGCAAGAATAAAACCCCTCCTCATTGGTGGAATCATGATCCACATGGCATGCTGACTACATATAATTTCAGAAAAAACAATGTTATTTCAATAAAATTATATAAGCAAATAATAAAAACAACGTAAAATGAAAGTGGAAATTGATAATCATTTACATGTTCTGTGGCTGGCCCTTTTCCATGATCATCCTGCCACATTATAATATAATTAGAACCCCCAAATATTTAAAAAATTGTTAATGATAACAAAAAAAAATGTTAAAGATTATATTTACAACAATGTTAAAGACAATAAAAAAATATAATGCAATAAGTAGAGGTTTCTTAAAGAGCTGCTGCATAAGAACCTGCACACTATTAGTCAATGTTTCTATTCGATTCAAATGGTAATCCACTAATAACTCTTCCCCATGAGCTATATTTTTTATTGCGCACAGGACTACCCAATTCTCTTCACGTCCCTCATATATGCAATTCAATTGTTTAGTTGTTTTTCTGGTTCGTGTGCTGTTTATAAACCCTGCGATATTGCCGAAAGATTTAGGCCTTCCATCAATATAGATAGTCACTCCCTTATTTTTATCCTTGTTTATTAGTTGTATATAATTTGCGGCGAGTGCATATCTCCACATACTTCGCATGTACTGGACCAACCGCATCCAATCATTATAATTGTAACACGGTCCAACATAGACCATCAATTCAGTTACTGTATTGTATTTTACAATTATTCCATCCATGAAAAATATCCCCAAGCCATACATGGATGATGGTGCAATGTGATATGTCTTATTGTTGACAACAAAGTCAACATCTATAGGAGGTAGTTCCTTAGGTACCCATTGTTTCACGAGATGCTTATACCTAAGTGAAACATCTATGTCTCATATGCTCTCATCATCATAAGAGCATGATCCTCCTTCGGAAAGAAAAAATTTCATGCGTCTACAAAATTTTATTCTGACTTTTTCACCTCTAGTCCTTATTTGCTTATCATATCTACTAGATGCAGTCGCATTTCTGACCTCTATTTGTCCGAAGCTTTCCTCACTCGACGAAGAAATATCTGACAGGTACCTGTTTGGTTGTACTTTCAATTGCATGTGCACGTGTTGTTAGTTAGTAGTCCATCATCATATTCACAATTCTAAATAAAATTTTTATATCTTTAGTTTTGGATGCACAATTAGACTAGGGTGCAATTACCATTATTAGTGGACAACCACCTAATTTAATGTGATATCCCTCTTAATTTTAGACATATTAAGGACATATTAAAAATGTGAAAACACTAAGGACATGATAAATTTATCATATGGATCTAAGAAAAAAATAGTATTAAGGTTGTTGTTTGTTGGATTTGTGCAAAATGAACCTAAACAAAAAATTCTCACTTGAACTTGAGCAATGCCATAACTTCTAGAAATGGTATAGAAAAATATAAATACTAGAATAGCATAACCCAACTAGGCATCCTCTACTCAAGGAAGAGGAACCACACGACACAAAACACCTCTAATTTTTGCAAACCCCCATGTGTTGCATTGTCAACTCCCACAAGGCCATCCTAAACCCCAATACTATAGGGAAACAATAAAGTTTTGTAGGAATCAAAGAAACCTATGGTTGAACATGGGACATAACAACATGAAACCCATATCACATACAAAAAGAAAACACACAAGGATAGATCCAAACCAAAAAACATGTTAACAAGGAAAACACATACTTTTCTATGTGCTAAAGACCAACTCGAAAAGAGACCAGATATATGAAACTCCATAGTGGACCACAACAACCAAGATAACCACAACCATATATCATATTCTATAATACATCTAAAAAACCCATGACAAGAACACACCACCCACCAAATTCTAGGCTACACCATGACAAGCACGGACCACCAAATCCCGACAACAACAAAAACACATTCTAAACCATATTGCATGATAAACCTATGGAATTAAATAAGGACTTAAGGATGGCAAGGGAAGTGGTGGTAAGATAGGGTATCTATCTAATCCATGTTGTATGATAAGTGACACATATTCCACATGCATTTGGTTGCATGGGAATCATTCATGAAGATGTTATGATGATTTTTTTTTTCATTTAGTATAAAAAATAAGGTGAAACACATTCCCTTAAACCCTACCTCCCCATCATCTTAACAACTGACCTGACCATTACATACTTAGCACCTTAGGACCTCCATCTCAGATACTGACAATAGAAATGGAGGTCACGATTAGGGATTTTATGGCAGACCTAAACGTTATTCATAAGGATATTATGATGAGATTGTTCGTTTGTAAGTTGAGAGGAATTGCAACACATTAATGGCTTCGTAAAGATTGTACATGGGTTGTGTCTTCAATTTCAAGTTTCATCAAATCCTTTTGCAGGATTTTGTGATTGTGAGTAGGCTAGTAGGCTCTTGAAGAATTCTACGACGAGGATTTTTTGCTTCAACATTGCATGGAATGAAGGAAGAAACTTGATGACACTTTGCAAGCCTATCAAATAATCCCATAGCTATGCTTTTCAATAAGTTGGTTGAAAGGTATAAGGAAATAAATTATTGGTCGATGTTGTAGAAAATAAATACCTTCAGAATGATGATCAACCCATCGTCTTATATAAAGAGTTGTTAGAGAATCATGTAGTAGGGGAATAACCCCTAGTCACTTCCATCCTTGCAACAAGCCCCACTTCTACCAAAGGATTTAGGCCCTTGTCATATGAAGATGCCATTGATGCACTAGAAGAACAATTGCATGACAAGTATGAGGAAGAGGGTGGCCATGTTTCTAGTGATCTAATCAAATCAAAGTTTGAGCACATGCTTGAGATTGGATAACTATGGTTTGATGCCCCTTTGAATTTGATGGTGGTAATATGATCCAAACTAATCCTCATGAGGACAACCTATTATTTCCAGAGTGCAACATCAACCTAGACAATGAGTTCTATGAACATTCCATGGCCATTTTCAACCCAACAATGAACCCTCCCATTGTCAAAAACTAGATTTGTGATGGTGCCTCAAGTTTCATGGAGAAGTCAAATGAGGGATGTGTACCCTTGGCATATGAAGATACCGTTTCTTCCCTAGAATAATAACTTGCTATAAGTTTTGGAGCCAATTGGAAGGATGGAATAGACATAGAAATAAGTTTGGTTTATTGTTATGATTCAGATATACTAGAATATCAATTAGAACCTCCAGATGCTGGTGGAAACGATGGACATGAATACACCTCTGGTGTCTCTGAGAGGCATACTCTTTGGTTTCTGTGAGAGGCATACTCTTTGGTGTCTGTGAGAGGCATACTAAGATTACCATTGAAGAGATGGAAGAGGATTTCCCATGTGTTGATATGTGTACTACAAAAGATCAATAAGCAAATGGAAATAGTAACCATTATCTTTTTGGTGTCCTTAAGATTGAGGACAAGGAGTTTAGATAGTTTCTTGAGGTCAAAAAAGTGTATGTTGATCTTCTTGATTCTCTTAGTGAAAACATTGATTTACAACTCAACAATAATGAGTCTTATATTGTATATTTTGAAGTCTACCCTGCTTATGATACATGTATTGGTTGGAATGGTGAAGAATGCATGCCTTCTCTGGTTGAAAATTTGGTCTCCCAATCATGCAATCCTCTCCATAAACTTGGTGGCGATGAAACCTTAATGCTTCATGTTGACCAATGAATGAAAATGGAGGATCCCTAGACACAAAAAGAAATTAGGATCATGATATTCCTAACTCCCTGGGGTTGATATCATGGAGCTGGAACACTTTCCCGATGTTGAAGAATCTTTTCTTGATTATGCTAGATGAGAAAAAAACAAGTGTGACAACAACCCTAACATCCATGTGTAGTTTAATTTGGATCTGATTCCCCATTTGGAACAAATCATGTATCAATATTATATTTTTCATTTTGCTAAACCCCTCATATGTGACATTTTCAAGGAAGAAGAACACAAAAATGTGATAGTTATTGACTGATTCTCATCCTATAGATAAAGGTCTCTATCATCATGAAGACAATGGGCACGAATAAGATAAATGGTGAAAATACAATTGGTTTACCAGATTTAATGCAAATGAAGGTTCATATGTGTTAGATCTCAACAAGAAATATCAAGAAACAAATAGAGAGAAATCACATAACCAAGGCATAGTTTCTAATGAAGACATTCTTTCGGACGTCAAGGCTACCAACGAGAGAAGATTCACTCCTGGTTGCAGTATTGATGAGGTATATAATGGAAAAACCAACCCATAATTACCAATAGAATTTGAATAGAGCCATAAAACCAATAGCCTACAGTGCAATGGTCATCCAACCTATTTTATCGAGGATGATAGTGAATGTGATGCTGGTCTTATGAAAGTTTCTGGTTCCAATGAATCATAAACCAAAGGATCCTCCCCTATGGATATACACCTTGGAGACATCGTCTATAAGAATCTACAAGAGGGTTTTTGTGCCACCAGATCTTCTTTGTGTGTTTCCTACCATGGAGTAAATTTTACCAGTAGGCTGGTGAGGTACATGATGGTGTAAATGATCATGTTTCTCCTTGTATATGCAATCCGATCCTTTAAGAGCACATTACCAAGGTAACCATGGCCTATCACGGAATCTCTATCCTCAGGTTGGATCAACTCCATTGCAAGAAGGATGCATGAGGCTGGATCACACCATTTATCATCACACAAGAGAATGAAGAAGCGAGGGATCTTAAATTTGAACTTCTAATTCCCTATTCAAATGATGGTCCTCTACATGCAAAATTGGGCTATGAGAAGTCTCGAATGGTAAATATGCATCTCCAACATGGTAGTGAACAATATTGTAGGCATGGGATAATGGCATAATGTTGGATAGCTACAATGTGGATGCACAAGTAGAAATGGTAGGTGATGAGATGGTAGTCAGGGTTAAACAAGGAAAAGGAAACATTGCACTCTTGTGTCTCAATCTTCAAAGATTCAAGGTTTTTAACAAGGAGGCACGCCATCAAGTTTATACCTTTAAATGCCTTGGTAAGAACTTAACTTGGACACTTGAACCTCATATGGCATCAATTCAATTCATTTAGAAGGATTCCTTATCTTTTGTTCATGATGTATTCTAGCAGGTATACCTTATATTCCCATCATTGTTTCAAAGTTTGGAAAACAAGACTTGGAGGGTCAACAAACAAAGAAGATGCATCGGTCATACAAGGATATAAATACTCAGGATATGTCTAGGAACAATATACTAAATAGTTTCAAATCCTCTCATGGACAACGATTCATGCATGGAGACATCTTAGAGCTATTGTGGATAGGTTGTTTTCTCGGAAAGTTTGATTGTGCCACCCTGAACTTAGAAAATGTTCACCATTTTCTAATGCTTTAACACAACCCCAAGATCTGGCTACCAAGAACTTCAGTGTCAAATTAATATTAGATGAAGTACTGTCTGGCATGCTTAGAAGACATCAGATTGATGAAATGTTGGAAAATGTAGGGTTGTCCTTTGAGGATGAATGGTCTGAATGTGTCCTTTATGCTACAGGAAAAATCACAAGGATTCTGGCAATATTTGAAGTTGAAAATGTGACATTTGCTTACAACCCATGTGACCAAGGAAAGATTACAAATTACATCATTTGTGTGCTAAAGTTTCAACCTTTTACTCTGGGATCAAAGACAAATTTGAAGCTACATGTATATGAACAACAATATGATGGTAACAAGACATAAATTCTCAGAAGGCAAGAGGAAATTATGTGGTATGATAGAGTTTACAAAAACCCTCTTCAAGAGTGGATATACATATGTTGTAGCATATCATTTCCATTGCTGCATCCACCTGATGGGATATTTCATTCATAGATACTCAGTTTACTATTCATGCCAACAATGATAGAGATTCCAACATACAAACATTTAGACTTTGATGTTTCTCTGTTTTTCACAATAGCTAAGCACATGGGAAAGGGACATTGTATTTTTGAGGAGCTAAGATGGTTTCATTGGCTTATTGCTTGCATTTGGCTGCATGGGAGTCATTCATGAAGATGTTATGATGATTTGTTTTTGCATTTAGTATAAAAAGTAAGGTGAAACACATTCCCTTAAACCCTACCTCCCCATCATCTTAACAATTGACCCCACCATTACATACTTAGCACCTTAGGACCTCCATCTCAGATAATGACAATACAAATGGAGGTCACAACTAGGGAAGAGGGCACCGAGGTGGCTAAGGTGGAGGATGTGATTCCTTGACCCAAGGAGAAGAAATGGTAGAAAGGTAAAGGTGGCCTATACATGTCAAAAGGGAGCGAGAAATTGAGAGTAAAGTACATTGTTAAGTAACAAATACGAGAGTTGTTATTGATTCATAACCCATCGATGGCTACACAATTGTAAAGGCTAAGGCATGGGTGCGAGTTATTGACAATGGGATAAGTGATGTTGTTGTTTTTATCCATTATTGTTGTTGTCCATTGCCTTGACTCACTCCATCCAAAAAATGACAATTTTTTTAATTACCTTGACTCACTCCATCCAAAAAGGACAAATGGGCCACGATATTATTCAAAGGCCACAATTACATATTGGTTGGATTAATAGGGAATGACCATTGTGGCTAAGTGGACATTGCATGGGATTCATTATGACATTTTTAATTTTCACATCTCCCAAGGTATCTTCACAACTCCTGAGTTCGTTCACAACTCCTGAGTTCGTTCACAACTCTCGATGAAATATTACAACTCTCAAGGCATTGGTCAGAATGACATAGGAAGTTTGGGGATATTCTTCATGCACATGGACCTCTCATGCCATGCCACATTACAAATATTGGAGTGGTAAACTTGTTTGCGCATTTGGAGGCATGTGTCACATAGTTTGATGGATGACCTCCTAGTTTGATCGATGTTGGATATTGATGAGAAAACATGCTTCCTAGACAAGACCTCAATGGCTAAGATTTTTGTGGAAATTAACTTCGGAGATGGATTGCTTGAAGGAATTGATATCCAAGTGGAGAATTGTTCTTATTGTCAGGAGATAGACAATGTTAAGATTCCTTTTTGGTGCTCCATCCTTCATATGTATGGTCACCTTAGGTAAACTTTCCCTAAGAAATATACACCCAATGATGAGGAAGAAGTTGAAGAGTGAATATAGGACATTGCCAAGCTCACAATTGATCTCAAAATGATAGTGGGAAGAGCCATAATCCCTCTTCATCCAAAGGTAAGTCTATATCTGTGGATCCTTCTTTTGTTATTATTGAATATATATTAAGATATATAGTTAGAGAACGATGCCATTAGCTCATCATTGAAAGACTTTGAGAAATCCCTAAAATATCCAACATTGAAATAAAAAATGCATATGAGGAATTGGGATGTATTTAAGAAGACTAGAACCTAGATGGAAATGAGAGTCCACATGGATAAGAAGCTTTTGGAAAATATCAATACCTTGTTAGATGTTAAAGAATTAGGGTCAAAGGGATCCCTTAAGTTACATGATGTGCATTCTTTCAAAAATTCAATTCGAATTGAATCTATTTGACTAGATCTAATGTTCTATTTTGAATTTATGCATAGATCTTTGGGTTGATAATTTAAAAAACAAAGCCTCTAAGCTTGACTTCGAAATTCTAAGGTCAAAAGGGGTTTTTTCCTTCTCCCCAATTAAGTAACCAATTGCAAGTATTAATAAACCAAATTTTAGAATGGTGCTTGCAATCCAAGATAAGTGGTAGTCATAGTTCAATATACACACCTTTTCACACTCCATTCTTTATGGAGGACCAACCATTTCAAGCACATCATATTATTACCTTGTGCACATGTGGGATAATGGATAGTTTAAAGGGAAGTGTAGGCTTCTAGGCTAAATTGGTTCATTGGTCATTTGAGGAGTTCTTGGAGGGGTCTATTGAAGGGGAATTTTCTTTTATTCACCCAAATTGGTTGTAATATCTCTAGTTTATAGGTAGCATGGAGAGCCATAGCCAACATGGACACTACCCCTATTGTAAAATAATATAAATCTATCAATTTCTTCGTAAACAGGAGGACCTAATTGCTGAGACCCAAGCCTCTATCTTCTCATCTATTAGTATAAGCCATGTTCAGGAAGATAATCATAATGCAGGGTCTGTTTTTATCATGAAGTTTCTATTACAACATAAGAGGAAAATCAATGCTTTAAAGGAAGAGTGCATATGTTTCATTGAGTTCTATAAATATGGGTTTCATTGAGTTCTATAAATATTTCAAGTTTGTAAGGGTTTTGGAAATTAAACCTCATAGCATTAAAATATTCTGATTCCCTAAGTGACTCATGATTCAGATGCAACCTTATATAATCAACAATTCAGATATTTAGGGTTGAGTTCCATCATTCCAAAATTGCCCCCATACACCTAAAACTTAAACCTCTAACCATAAATATCGGTATGTGTCAAGGGGTGATGTTGGAAAGAGATTTCATAAAAGAAGGCGGGAGATCAAAGCTTCATTAGGGCTGAAATTTCTATCATCAACCATTACTAGCATGAAAATTACCGATTTCTAGCATGAAAATTACCGATTTTGGAGGCATTGCTCCTGTCCTCTGTCGCTAGTTGGGTCTCCTCTTTCTCTTGCACCATGGGATAGCTATCCAGATCTGTCGCTCACACTAGTGTAGGCATATAGCTAGTGTATCCTCTAGTGTATCCACTATCTCTAGGGCCGTCTCCTCTTACACTCGCACTGTGGGTAGCTAGGGTATATCCCGTGGCTTTGTCGCTCGCAGTACTGTAGGCTAGGCGCGAGTTTGGTTTCATATGTTTTGTTTTGTTTTGTTATTTCATATTTTTTTATTTTGTTATTAAACAATATAATATATATTATATTAATTATAACAAAATATAATATAAATATATAAACTATAAATATAAATATAATTAATATAAATTATATGTAGGTTGGGGTTTAGGAATTATATGGGTTATGGATTATTATTGAGGTTAATGATTAGATGGTTTAGAGGTTATAAGGGATGATGGTTAGGGGTCATAAGGGATTTATATAAGTGTTATAGGTTAGGAGTGATACAAGTTAAATTTTTAAGGTATTAGAAGTTATAACATAAGATTTATATGGGTTATTTGTTAAGGGCTACAGGGGTTAGGTATAACTAGGGGTTATGAGGGTCAAGGGTTCAGTGTTATATGTTATAGGTTAGATTTTCTAAGGGTTATATGTCTTGGGTATTGTAGTTATTAGTTGTTTTAGGGTAAGTGGCTATAATGGTTAGGAATTATACATGTTAAATTTTATATTCCTTAGGGGGGGTTATGGGTTGTAGGAATTATTGGGGTTACAAATTTTGCATTATATATTTTTGACGTTAAGGGTTATTACAACCAAGGGTTTAGAAATTGTAATAATTAAGGGTTAGTTGTGATAGTAATTGAAGGATGATGTTGATACAAAGTTATGAGGATAGAGAGATATGAATTATAGAGAGTACATGTACATGAATTTAGGATTATAGGATTTAGATGGATTAGGGATTGTATGAGTCAAGGGTATTATATGTCAGGAATGATAGGTCATAGGTTTATGGTTCATAGCAATTTAGAGTTCATTGCAATTTAGAATTTTAGTGGTTAGAGACTAGAATACTAGTGTTTATAGAGGTTAGGAGTTAATGGTTTTACAAGTTAGGGATTAGAATAATATAAGTGTTTATAGAGGTTTCGTTTCAAATTATAGAGTTCAATGGATATGGGTCATAAAGGTTATGGGTATTATAGGTGATCCAGAATCAGATCCAGAAGCCTGCCAGGGCTTAAAAAGGCTCAACAATGAAAGTGCTCAGAATCCAACGAAACCAGCGCCATTGTGTCCGTCTCGTCTTCCTGATTCCAACCATATATTTACTTCGTCAAACGGGCTTCGTATGCGAAAGATATCACATTCTGTCTGAAAACCCAAATAGGCAAAAAAAAGTGGATGACTGTACAGTCCGTACAGTGCCACGTGGTAGGATGACTGTATAGGCCGTATGATCGTACAATTGACGCGACAGTTTCTGGAGATGACACATGGTAGGTGACATGGAGTACGATAGGTACAATTGGACCAGTCAGAGGGTGACATGTGTCACCACTATAAGGGTGACATGTGGCACAGGCTTACGTTGCAGACACGTGGCAAGACTAACAGGGTAGTGATGTGGCAGACATGTGGCACAGGTTGGCAGGTGGCAGGGTACGTGGCGGACACGTGGACCATTCGGTGCTCGACAGGTGGCAGAGTTTGATTGGTTGGAGAGGTGCCACATGGCCCAGTCATGGGCTGCCACGTGACACCCTGTGGTTGGCTCTCGGGTTATGTAAAATTATATGGTCTCCACCGAGGTCGACCCCCCGACCTCCACTATGTTACGGACTGGAAAGACTGGGCTAACCACCCGGGCCACTATTAGTTCTTAACATGTATATGGAAATAAAATCATTTAAATTAAAACAAGGTTCTAGTCGGGGGCGGAAAGGGCTGGGGCCTAGCCCCAGCCCGCGGATGTGTCGACTCCCATACGACCTGACACTTGGTGGATAAGAGTCAGCCCTTGGTTCTCGGATGGTCGCACATGACCATAACCTATTCTGAACAGGGCGCGCGCACGGGTAAGTTTGTTAGCCTCGGTCCCATGCCTACGCCGAAGACCAGGAGCTATGAGCGTACAAAAGGAGCGCCTGACCACATGGCCACACCCCCATATGACCAGGAGCGCACGCCGAAAGGGGATGCATCCAGAATTAAAACAAATTTTGGTTTTTATATTATAGTTTGGATTTTCTAATGATTTTATGCCTGTTAATGGAGGATTTGGCCCATTTTTGGGAGATATTGGGCATTTTTGGAGCCCAAATTTTGGGAGGAAGTTGGGGATGGATAACCAACTTCAGATCTATAAAAACCAGGCCTGTTTGAGGCCATGGAGGACAGTCATAGTAGAGTTATGCTGAAGGGAAGCCAATCCAAAGCCATTTTTATGCAGAGAAGCTATTGAGGAGCAGACGCTTGTGGGCCATTTCTGGGAGCTCCGGACATCCGTTTTGCATGCCATTTTCTTTGCTGGGTTGTAGAGATCTGGAAGAACATGACCAGATCAGTCTTGTAGCCAATTGGAATTGCTATGATGTACTTTTGATCTTTTGAATAGAAATAAAGAAGCTTCCCCCATAGAGACAAAGGCCCGGAGACGTAGGCAACGTTGTGCCGAACTCCGTTATCAATTCTCTTGCTATGGTTTGTTGTTTATTACTTCATTTCAGATCTGTTTATGTGTATATGGCTTTCATAATTCCTCTATTTTCCTCATTCTTTCATTAAGTTTCTCATATGGTTAATTAACACATGCAAATTAAAAAACTCAACCACAGTCATTAAAAGATCCTACGGATCAAGTGGTATCAGAGCTAGTTGACGTTTGGATTTGAGTTTTGCATGTTAACCAGGGAAAAGCTACAATGTGGTGAAGGTGAGCTTGTTGCAGAGAATCCATTAATTGGATTGAGAAAGAGAGCTTCTCATAGTGAGAATATGGCATCGGAAGAAGGGATTTATCAGGATGAGAAAGAGTTCCGGAAAACATTCCTTGCTATGTCGGAGGTGGTGAAAGTTTTGTATGAGGATTACCTGGAACGAAAGAGACCAGTTTTGGGTGAATCTTCAAAGGGAAAAAGTGAAGAGGAAGAGGATCATCCTCAGATTCCTCCTTCACCTCCATCTTCACCTCCTTCTTCTCCTTCTTCTTCAAGTTCAAGTTCTAAATCTAATGGA
>ML779908.1:113921-129258 GCA_009831015.1 Picea engelmannii | reverse complement strand
ACCTGCGCATATTAGAAACATTGTTTTCATGTTTGGACCCACTAACCTTGATGAGGTTTCTGTTCAAGCTATGTATATTGAAGCAGGGAAAGCAGGTGTGTTAGGGGAATCATCATCTTCAAGGAAAGAGGACAAGAGGAAAAGGCATGGCAAGAATGCAAATGAAGTGGCGAGGAAGGAAGGAAAGACCTCTTGCAAGCATTGCAAGAAAGAGGGACATGATGAGGACAGATGTTGGCAGTTGCATCCCGAGAAGAGGCCAAAGTGGTTCAAGGAAAAGAAGAGAATTCAAATAGTGGCAACGACAACAAATCCCATAGACTTGGGATCAGATTCAGGTGATGAATCAAAGATCTCATTGGTTGGTATGACAGGTAAAATTGGTGAAGACATTGATTGTAGAAGAAACTTGTTTTGTTTCATATAAGGGTAATCATGCGACACACTAAGATAGACACATTAATCGACAGTGGATCTCAATCTAACCTAATCTCAGAAGAATTGGTTAAGCAACTGGGGTTAAAAACACAAACTCATCATAAGCCTTACACACTTAAATGGATAAGCAATCATCATCAAATGCACATAACAAAGCAGTGCACAATCAAATTTTCAATTTCATCTAAGTATGTGGATGAAGTAACATGTGATGTAGTGCCGTTAAGAAAATGTGGAATGGTCTTAGGTAGTCCATATTTATATGATCGTAAGGAAATATTCTACAGAACAAAGAATCAATATCAATTTACCAAAGCAGGTCAAGATTATGTGGTTCATGCTCATCATGTTAAAGCAAATAAAACACTTCAAACAATGGAACAATTAAAGAAGGCAGTGCAAGCAAGAAAAAAACCAGTAATTGTTTCAAATGAAGTAATCGATCTTAATCAAGAACAAGAAATGATTGTTGAATGGAAAATCAATCATAAGTTGCTTCAAGATAAGCTCACGTCGTGCAAATATTTTAAGTATATCAGCTCATTTGCAATCGTCTTTTTGATGCTGTCATTAGTAATGTTTTCTACATGGATGATAGTGGCTTCAGTAATATGTAACAGGGTTCAAATGGCTAACAATATACTATCAGTTGTCATAATTCCTCTCTTTTCCTCATTCTTTCATTAAGCTTCTCATATGGTTAATTAACACATGCAAATTAAAAACTCAACCATAGTCATTAAAAGATCCTATGGATCAATAGGGGTTTTAAGGTAAGGAGTTAAAAACAAATGGAATGTCCCCCATGGTTCACTGATTTGTGTGCTCAAGCACATGAAGAAAGAAGTGTTGAAGAAACATCGTGTTCTCCCATGGAAGATCTTGGTGAATACCTTAAAGATGAGATCCCTCATGCATCTATTTATCCTCCCCATGAGGTTGAGGGGTATTCTTCATCATGGATGGGTATTTGCACATAAGGGATGGGTCTTGGGATATCGTCCCAAAATGAATCTTATAGGGAACTGATCCCTGAACTAGGCCTTAAACCACCATACAAACCTGAAAAATCATTGGCCGCATTCTGGGATATGGACATTATTGAGAGATTTTGTGTACCTAGCATGGGTCTCATGGCCTTGATCATCGTTGATATAGGAAAATAAGGAACATGGTACATGTTGTAACAAATATTGAAATTTTGGCTTTTGGTCACTTAGGAGAATGAATGGAAGCATTGGCAGTGGAATGACCGCATACATCAAGCATTAAGCCACATGGAGAAAAATCTCAAGAGTCTGGATTTTTTGACCGTCAGGGATTTGGCCGACGTAGATATCTTAATAACTACAACCCCGATCCCCGAATTCACTAAAGTATTAAAGGATAAGCCAGGTCAAATAAAGATTAATTGTTTTAACTGTTAATCAATCCCATCACAATTTCATGATTCAGGATTTACTTGTGACATATCCCTTGTCACCAGGATCCCCGAAGTTCCGAAATACGAAATCGTGTTTCGCGCCTCCCTGATCCCATCGCAATTTCGCGATCCAAGGTTTACTTGTGACATATTCCCTGTCGCTAGGATCCCTGAAGTTACGAAAGACTGAAAGAGTGCAATAAAAAAGCTGAAATATATTTTGGGATTTGGTCATTGGGGATTTGGTCGACCTGGAGATTTTAATAACCACTACTTCGTTTCCCCGAATCTCGAAATCGGGACTCCAGTCATATGCAAAAATGCTTTAGAAAAATGCAATTTTCTCAGCCATGAAGAGGCCTTTTTTTTCATTTCAGGATTCCTTGCATGTCATAACTCTTGAATACATGATACCCCAAACCCCGAAACCCCGAAACCCGAAAACCCAAAATCGGGACTCCAGTCATATGCAAAACGACTTTAGAAAAACACAATTTTCTCAGCCATGGAGAGGCCGTGTTTCACGTCCGAATAGTCGATCAACATCTAAAAATCCTAAGCTATCCATTGGTCTCTTCATAGTTTAATTTGGAGCTTGGGAAGGTAGTCAAAAGTCCCCCGCAATATGAGATTCATTTTTAAAAATGTGGCGTTTTTTACTAAGCTGAATCATCATTTTCAAATGATGATTCTGAGCGACTAGAGGATCAGTTTGAGAAACGGTTGGAGGTTTTTGTGCCTAACACATCGAAGATCAAAATCCTCATTTAGTTTATACACAACTATTTCAATTTAAGAGATACATATCCATAACCACATCCCTATTTTTCAGCAGTTTGGCCCATTTTCTATGGCAGAAAGTTTCAAGAATTGGTTGTAACTGTTGTTATATTTTAGATTAGAGAGGATTTAGACCTCAATAGATACATGAGGCATTTTTGTAAAAGTGGAGGGAGGAAGAGGATTAGTACTCTTGGGATGTATCACTTGTTTTCATGTTTAATAAAAGAGTGCATAGTATTTTTGATCTATATCAGAGATTCTTGTGATTTTGTTTGCAGAGAATGTCTTATTGCTTCGTTTTCACATCATTTCACTTGGTTTTATTTCCATTTTCTTTCTGATTTGTAACTGTGTTTGTGATGGAATTCATCCATTTGTTAGATTCTATGTTGTTGGATTGGTTATAGGTTGTTTCTTGCAGAGATATGAAGGTTCAAAATTCATCCTTGCTAGATGCTCTGTCCCAACTATCTCTTTCCAATGATTTATGCTTGGAATTCACTCATTGCTAAGTGCTCCTTGCATTTTGATATGTTTTCTCTTTATTCTGCCACCATAATTTTTATAAATCCTTCCCTTTGTAATCAACTTCTATCTCGCCTCTGCTCCGTGGATTTCCATTGCCGAAAAACTCTTATTACTTGCTTGATCATTTGACTCCATGCCCAATGTATTACTTTCCGGTCCAACCCATCAACCCTAAAAACCAGAACTTTCTATTACCCACAGATCTTCCAACTGTTAAGCTTATTGAATATCCTATTGTGACATATTTTCGAGAGATTCCTCTCGGGTTGGAAGGGGAAGTTTCCAATCAAAAGTGGTTCGAGGTTATCTCAGAATTTACTTGCATGCAACCCAAGTCAAGTCCAAGTGAAAAAATTTATTTCATTTAAAATGTGTTAAGGCTTGGCTCTATTACAACCTAGAACCAACTCTTGCGACAACATTTTATGGCGTTGTTGCCGTGGACGGAGGACGAAGTTATCTTCCCTGGGATACGACATTAAAGTTTAGATCTATTCCTTGATGGTGAACAAAGGATATGCATTCAGTTGGCTGTGATCATTCACCTGGAGACTCCTTGGTTCGTAGACTCTACATGATTTCGCTGGCGACTCCACTGGTCTCAAAATATCGAATTCGTTCGCCACTCGGATTGCTGCAAGCTTTGCTCCTCTAGAATTTACAAATTTTTATGGTTTTCCAAACACTATTCCAGACATTAAAGTTTGGGAAGATGTCCTTCCTAAATTTGGAGAATATGCGGATGACAATCCTGGTCAACACTTGCTTGAATTCCACAAGCTCATGGATGAATTAAATATACATCATGAAGATGTCCTCATGAACCTATTTATGTTTTCATTGGAAAGAGATTCTAGAATCTGGTATAAATCTTTACGTCATTCCAGTATTCCTTCATTGAAATATTTTCGCATACTTTTTCATCAACATTGTAAAAGAATCTATTCAGCTGAAATACTTTTTGAAGATTGCTATAACATAAAATTTATGAGACAAAAAGATCAAACAAATCCTCTTGAAGAGGAGGAAGAAATATCATAAATTTCTCAAGTTGATGAAGAAAATCAGTATGAAGAAGAGTTGGCTGATAAAAAAGTAGGATATGATAGCTCTTGTGATCACATTCAAGAAGAAGATATTCAACATCATGGTCAACCTGCCGAAGAGAAAGAAAACAATAGTTGCTTGATCCAAAAATTGCATAGACTACCTCCTCCTTTAACAGAAGAAGAGATAGATATGCCCCTGAAAAGTTATATTGCAGCCCCTGCTTACACATATATGCAACATTCACACAGTCCTGAATATGTGAGTGAAAATTATTCTATTATTAATGCAAATCTGATTTTAAATGATGACATCCATGAAACTATATAGGAAGTCAGTGAACCTATTTATGATGATGATTCCCTACCAGGAGATCAACTTGTAGACTCTATTTTGTTTCATGAAAAGGATGTGGCTGTCATGTTTAACAATCCTGAAGAATGTTTGGTGTTTGAGAATGATTTAGATTTTGATGTGGAGGAGTATAAATATGACATAGAAAACATGCCTAAGAAAGGATCAGAGTTGCTCACGGTTGATACCCCGAACATTTTTCTGATTGATAACACTTCAGATTTATATGATGCACCCAGATATGATGAGTACACTAATGATTATAATATTGTTTCTCTAGAACAATTTGCTGCAGGTTTTTCATGGAGGAATGACGGTCTTCAGACAGATGCCATATCAGATGAAATATGTTTGGATATCCTCTTTGAGGATGATCCTAACAAAAATAAATTGGAGCACGCAGTAGTCTCCGATGAAGCTTGTTATTTAAAACCTCAGGACCACGCATTTTTTCATGATCCTTTTGCTGACCTTTTAGATTCATTTAATGGAGGAATATGCTATGTCATGGATATTTTGTCACAGGAATCAAGGAAAAGTTTGAACATTCATGATCAACAACATGTGAGATGGGAATTGTCAGTTTCCTTTTTCAGCCTTCTCAAAGAAAGTGTGATCAGATTCCAAATAAGTAGACAGTTATTGGATTGGATTCACTGGAATTTTTGTATCATTTGATTCAGTGGGAATTTTTCAGTAGTTAGAGTAGGTGATGTATATAAATAAGCTTGACTTTGAGCATTAGAGTACAACGGTGGTTCTCATTATGTTTCAGTTCAGTTCGACATCTAGTACAGTTTTGATTTAAGGCATTGCGACTCCATATCCTAATGATGCATAAGCAATTTTTTGTTTCAGAAAGGTGCAAGTAAAGTGATAGGGTTCAGAGTTTGATAAGGATGATATCAGGTCACCCAATGGATAAATTCATGTGGTCTATTGTTCTTGGCACTTTACAGGAAAGCACCATCCCTAGATGGAGCCTCTGTTGTAACAAATATTGAAATTTTGGCTTTCGGTCACTTAGGAGAATGAATGGAAGCATTGACAGTGGAACGACTGCATACATCGATCATTAAGCCACATGGAGAAAAATCTCAAGAGTCCAGGTTTTTTGGCCATTGGGGTTTTGGCCGATGTAGATATCTTAATAACTACAACCCTGATCCTCGAATTCACTAAAGTATTAAAGGATAAGCTGGGTCAAATAAAGATTAAGTGTTTTAATTGTTAATCAATCCCATCGCAATTTCATGATTCAGGATTTACTTGTGACATATCCCTTGTCACCAGGATCCCCGAAGTTCCGAAATACAAAATCGTGTTTCGCGCCTCGTTGATCCCATCACAATTTCACGATCCGGTGTTTACTTGTGACATATTCCCTGTCGCCAGGATCCCCGAAGTTCCGAAAGCCCGAAAGAGTGCAATAAAAAATATGAAATATATTTTTGGATTTAGCCATCGGGGATTTGGCCGGCATGGATATTTTAATAACCACTGCTTTGTTTCCCCGAATCCTGAAAACCCGAAATCGAGACTCCAGTCATATGCAAAACTGCTTTAGAAAAGTGCAATTTTCTCAACCATGGAGAGGCATTTTTTCACATTTTGGGATTCCTTGCATGTCATAAATCTTGAATACATGATACCCAAAACCCTGAAACCCCGAAACCCGAAAACCCGAAATCGAGACTCCAGTCATATGCAAAATGAATTTAGAAAAACACAATTTTCTCAGCTGTGGAGAGGTCGTTTTTCGCTTTTGAATAGTTGATCAACATCTAAAAATACTAAGCTGTCTAGTGGTATCTTTGTAATTTCATTTGGAGCTTGGGAAGGTAGTCAAAAGTCCCCCGTAATATGAGGTTCGTTTTCAGAAATGTGGCGTTTTTTACTGTGCTGAGTCATCATTTTCAAATGATGATTCTGAGCGACTGGAGGATCAGTTTGAGAAACAGTCAAAGGTTTTTGTGACTAACACATCGAAGATAGAAATCCTCTTTCAGTTTATACACAACTATTTCGATTTAAGAGATACATATCCATAACCACAACCCTATTTTTCAGCAGTTTGGCCCATTTTCTATGGCAGAAAGTTTCAAGAATTGGTTGTAACTGTTGTTATTTTTTAGATTGGAGAGGATTTCGACCTCAATAGATATATGAGGAATTTTTGTAAAAGAGAAGGGAGGAAGAGGAGTAGTACTCCTGGGCTGTAGCACTTGTTTTCATGTTTAATAAAAGAGTGCAGAGTATTTTCGATCTATATCAAAGATTATTGTGATTTTGTTTGCAGAGAATGTCTTATTGCTTCATTTTCACATCATTTCACTTGGTTTTATTTCCATTTTCTTCTCGATTTGTAACCGTGTTTGTAATGGAATTCATCCATTTGTTAGATGCTTTGTTGCTGGACTGGTTATAGGTTGTTTCTTGCAGAGATATGAAGGTTCATAATTCATCCTTGCTAGATGCTCTGTCCCAACTATCTCTTTCCAATGATTTATGCTTGGAATTCACTCATTGCTAAGTGCTCCTTGCATTTTGATATGTTTTCTCTTTATTCTGCCGCCATACTTTTTATAAATCCTTCCCTTTGTAATCGGCTTCTATCTCGCCTCTGCTCCGTGGATTTCCATTGCCAAAACACTCTTATTACTTGCTTGATAATTTGACTCCATGCCCAATGTATTACTTTCCGATCCAACCCATCAACCCTAAAAACCCAGAACTTTCTATTACCCACATATCTTCCCACTGTTAAGCTTATTGAATATCCTATTGTGACATATTTTTGAGAGATCCCTCTCAGGTTGGAAGGGGCAGTTTCCAATCAAAAGTGGTTCAAGGTTATCTCAGAATTTACTTGCATGCAACCCAAGTCAAGTCCGAGTGACAAAATTTATTTCATTTAAAATGTGCTAAGGCTTGGCTCTATTACAACCTAGAACTAACTCTTGCGACAACAATACCTAAGATAATCTTCTAGGATCATAATTCATTAATGAAACCTCAAACCATCACATAAAACCTCTAGATAGAATCTTTATTCTATGAATGATATATTAGCATCCTTAGAAAGTTTTAGGCATAAGGGATGGGTCTCAAGACCTTAACCATGGTCATGGGAGAAAATAAAGGGTATTAGTACCTAAGTGAATCTTTTAAGGCTCATGATTCATGAATGAGTACTTGAATCACAACACAATCCATTTAGAGGGGATATTTGGTTTGTGCTTCAAATACAAGCATCATTAGGAGGTTTTGTACACCAAGTAGGAGTTTTACAAAAACTGTGGTCATGGGGATTATTGACAAGAACCATTTTAGAATGTATTAACAATTTTTCTTTAAAGCATTCCTAAGACAATAGGGGTCCTTTCAATTTTAGTAGGTGACATCTTTTTTTTCCATGACATCTTATTAAATTATCGCTAAAGCTTTTCTATTTTAATCTAATCATTCTTATAACAGTTGAAGATACATAATTACGGATGTATCAAAAGATGTATTCATGAAAATATTTAAGTTAGAGAATGGACTATGCTCAAGAAACCACTCAACATACCTTGTTTATCAAGATTAAATTTTATGAAGTTTATGAAAGCACTAAATGGATATTTGTTGAAGGAATGCTAATCAAGTTTGTATTTGGCCATTAGTTTTAAAATGCAATAGGAATAATTAGCAATTTTTTGATTTCGATTGATTTCGATTATGTGCTAGCAAGACATTGGACTCATACATGTTGCATACCTCTACACTTGCTAGGTACACTCTTAAGAGCTAAAAATAATAGTAAGACAATAATAATGATACTAAAATTAAGGTTAGAAATGGTCAATAATAATTTTAATTCAAAGGGATCAATGAAAAATAATTAAAGTAAAAATAAATAAAGTTAACTATCGAAAAATGTATAATTTTGTCCACAAATATAAGTAAAGGAAAAAGGAGAAAGGGAAGAAAAGAAACAAGGAAATGCCATCAAGTGAGGAAAGCAACCAACAAACCATAGAGGAATCAAGAGGAGAATGAACAAAAGAGGGTACAAATTAATGAATAAATTTGAATGAAGGAAAGAGGGCGAGGAAGGTTAAATAGGGAGGAAAAATGTAAAAAGAAAATAACTTCTCAATTTCAATAGCTTCTCTAATGATCCTAGTCAAATAGTGTTCAGTTTCGGCTAATATTTTAGTTTGGTCAAAACATATAAGGTGCTTGGTGTTGTTGGAATGCTCAATGATAATAGGTTTTGAAGTGTGATTGTGGTTTGTATGGGCTTAACAATTTACACATAGAAAAACTAAACGTTTGTAAATTATAATTGGGAGAATCTATAGATAAGACAAACTTTAAGTTCTTGAAAATTATAATTAGATTTAATACCTTTTATTCAAATGTCGTAATGGTTGCTAGAAAACATCCGAAGGAAGATACCATATTGAAATCACTAGGATTTGACCTCTCTCAATATGAATATCTTGCAAGGATGTTACTTCTTGTTTTGTAGAAAAAATACTTCTCCAAAGCTTCCCTTTGATCGTGCTTAGAAACCCCTAAATAACCTCTTGCAAAACTCTTTATTTTGGCCTTCTCCTAAATAAAAATTGATTCCAAAGTTAGTTGGAAGATCTATTGGAGCCTAAAGGACATTAGAAAAATTAATTGGGTTGATATTATGACTTAAGGGACTAAATTAGCTTGTACCGTGGACGATTAGAGAATTTTTTAGCAATGTCACATGGACCATTTTTTTAAGCCTCAAATTAAGTAAAATTCCCATCTTTGGTCCAAGTGTATCCATTTTAGCTTGGAATGTGTATAGGTTTTTAACATATACGCATAATATCTCTTTTTATAATGGTCGGATAACCAATATTTAAGCCTTGCTTTCCAAATCTATCTATCGAATGTGCATAGTTGTGAGGTCAAGAATTTTAAGAGTCCAATAATTCAAAATTGGTTCGATTATAATGATTTCATGATTTTGTACCATCAAAATTCCCCTCTTCAAAATTCTAAAGAAAATGACATATTTGTATGTATATTTGGTAGTTGGATGAGTTATGGATTCCTAAAAATCCCTTTTGTACTTTCTAGTAAAAACGATTAGCTACCATCATCTTAACAACTGACCCCACCATTACATACTTAGCACCTTAGGACCTCCATCTCAGATATTGACATGTGGTTGAAGCATGGGTATGTTATTGAAAGAAAACACATATTACTGTCCCAAAGGCACAATTCCACCATTATTAATTGTGATAGGAGGTGATTTTCTGCATTAGCCCCATCAATAACATCTAGGCCCACCCACAGTAGGTCATAGCAAGGACTTTCTCTACATGCATCATCAATTCACCAAATATCCTATGGGGTGCATGAGTCATTAAAACCCCTAACTTCCATCACCCAAACCCTTAGTCAACTAAAACCCCTAACTTCCAGCACCAATATTCATCCTCATATTATCCATAGGGGAATGAAAAACCACTAACACCTCTAATATATTTCACACCTAATTCCTATAGCCCAATCCCATAATATTTATAACCCTTTAACATTATATCATGTGTAATTTAATTGTCATTCGCTATCAAGAAAGTACCCTAACCCTTAATCCCTAAATTATATAACTGCTAACCCTTAATGTAATCTCTAACCTCAAACTCTTATAACCCCTTATCCCTAGCACATGTAGTAATTGATATGATCCATAACCATTATAAGTTGTGTCACATGTTTCATCCTTAATCTCTATAAAAAAAAATCCCTAACCCTTACATTCCATAACAATTATAAGGATTATCAACTAATGACTATATACACTAATGTATGGAACCCTTAACCCTTTTCATCCCTAATGTTTAACCCATATCCCTTATAATCTGTAACCCTTGTAACTAATATAAATTAACCCATGGAACCCTAAACCTATAACACTTTTAATCCATAATGTCCAAGCACAACCCTTATAACCCTAATCTCTAATGCATATAGCCTCATCAACATGATGAATTGATGATGGATGAAAGTGGGCCTGTCACTCAAATTTGAGTCCATAAACCCTCCCATATCGTTAAGGCATGCCAATAGTCTATCTATGACAAATTTCAGTGCATACAAAAACTGTTTGAAAAAAATTCAACGTTGGCCGCATTCGCAGGTCCCTATATCCGGTGTCTAGTCCTCCTGCAATTTTCGTTCCTCGTTCACCATTCCTCATTCCTTGACCATGGTGTAATCGACAAGATCCATTATTTTTGTACAAAATTACATACTAATGGCATAAAATGTTCCACACAAAGACCAAATTAATATCCGCTACATAAGTCTTTTGTCTTTTTTCAACGACTATGTAACGAATCTCAATTCTAAGAAGATTCAAATAGGACTTAAGAACCTTAAGTTATTTCCTTAACCATGGGTAACATAACACTATCATTCAATAGAAAAATCGTTACATTTCATTGTTTGGCATCATGTGTACTGAGGGCTTGAGTCACCATATACACAAAGGAAACATACCAAGAATATTTGTCTTATGAACAAGATATGGTACTATCCATTTTGAGGTTTGGCATAGAGATTGTTCTTATAGACTACACTACGTTGCACCATAATATAAGCCATACACTCCTTGAAAACCATGTAACACCATTCAAATTAGACACAATATTCTTGCGACAAATTAGCTATACTATCGACGAACTTTTTTCGTCGATAGTATGGAAAATTAGTTGCAAGATTATTTACATTCATCTCTCTTGCGATGATATCAAATGATGTTTGGATTCATTTCATATTTAGTTTATCAACTTGAAATCTCAATTTGATATTTTGCAAGCTAGCTGGACCTTCAGTCAAATACAAATATGAAACATGGAATCATTAACATATCTACTAGAACATATGAAAAATAGGGTTTATGGTTTCCATGATGAATTGATGATGGAAGAAAGTGGTTGTGTCAGTCAACTTTGAGTCCATAAAATATCATTAAGGCATGCAAATAGTCAATTTAGGTCAAATTTCAATGCATACAGATACAATTTGAAAACATTTCAACGTTGGCCCCATTCACATGTCACTGCTGCCCGCCTCTAGTATCTTGATGGTGTTGATTAAGCAATCAACGAAATAGAGGATTTTTTGATCACAACTATGACGCAGATACATTGTATATACATTAATGTAGAACCTGAAAGAAAAATGAAGAAAGACCGACGAAAGCCTAAAACTTGCGTAAACCAAATTGGGTACTTTGAAATAAAATTAGGGTTTATGGTTTACATGATGAATTGATGATGGAAGAAAGTGGGTGTGTCACTCAAATTTGAGTCCAGAAACCCTCCCATATCGTTAAGGCATGCTAATAGTCTATCTATGAAAAATTTCAGTGCATACAGAAACTGTTTGAAAAAATTTCAACATTGACCCCATTCGTAGGTCCCTGTTGCCGGTGTATAGCCCTCGTTCAATTTTCGTTCCTCGTTCCTCGTTATTTTTTTACAAAACATACTAATGGAATAAAATGTCACACACAAATACAAAATTAATATCCGCTACATAAGTATTTTGTCTTTTTTCAACAACTATGTAACATATCTCAATTCTAAGAAGATTCAAATAGGTAACAATATTGATGAAATCTTATACGATCATGATGGTATAAAAATGAAGGAGATTCTCTTGGTTTCAAGAATAATTTATCCTTTACTGAACAAGGCCAACCATATGAAGGTGGAAGATCACATGGACCCTCCCCTCCCCCTCACATCACTCTCAATTGATCCCCAAAACCCAATCTATAAAATATAAAATAATTGAAAGCAACGTCCTATTAAGATTCATGCATAGAAACTGTACAAACAAAAATTAATGAAGGTACATGAAATTATGTGTTTTTAAATGATATTTTTAGTCTACCACGTACTTTACTATATTGACAACTATTTTCAGGTTTCAAATAATAATTAAACATCATGTAACCTAGGATATAAAAATGTCGCATAAAACTTAAAAACATCTAATTAACCCATGACATTAAAAGTAAATTATTTTAAGAGAATAATTCATACAAATTAAAATATTATATAGTTACATACCTAATCCAACCTCAACATCTGTGTAATCATCCTTATTCTCTATCTTGATCTTCTTCATCGAACTTGACATCTGTATCATCATCTGGTTCTGAAATGATGTTGAAAGGATTGATGATATCATCATCATCATCATCAATTTCATTTTCTAGCATATTTTCATCGACATCATCATCAGGAATTGCAATATTGTCTCCAATGCCTAGATCATGATATTCTTCATCTTATTCATCTGTAGACCCTCCATGATATTCCGATTTTGTCTGATATTCTATCGAATCATCTTCTTGATCTTCAATATCATCTTCTTCCTATAAATGAGTATACTTAATCGGCCTTCCTCTTGGATCATATATAACAAAAAATGACCAATCCCTTTCGCACGGAACATTTGAGTAAAAGACTTGTTCACATTGGCTTGGAAAAGCATAGCGATCATGTCCTCTTTCAAACATCATTGTTTTAATCATTGGAAATCCGTTGGCATGTTGAATAAAAGTTCTTTCCTCATCATGTTCATGCATTCGTAACCTATACCATTTGACATCGAACATAACTAATTTGAAGGAATTAAAGTCACACTCAAGTATATTGTTTAAATACCCATAGTATCTATTTTTAGATTCTCAGGGATGTCTGTCACTCCTAGAGGAAACATTAGTAACCTGGAATACTGCAGTTATCCCACTATCAGAAGTTTTCCTGGTTTCATCCAATTGTTTGAGGCGAAATTTACGACCATTGCACCACATAGCCTTGTGGTGTTTCAACTGCAATATGTCAGATATGTAAAAGATGCATTGTCAATTAATAAATTAATATATATTTATACAACTTCGAAAGTATCTAAAAAATACAGTACACATGTAGTCACATTAGTGTAATATAAAATAACTAAATAAAATGGGTGAAATTGCTTACCTGTCCATCTTTCAAACCATATGCTAGATCAATTTCCCTCTGCGTAACATTGGCATCTTCGTTACGATGAGCTTCTCTAACCAATTCAAACATTCATTGCCATGATAACCTACCTCCATTATGTTGTTTACATCTTTCAATCCATACATTCGTCCAATCAAGATTGTTTGCAATATATAAATGCAGTGCATCCCACTCTAGAGAAACTGAATAAAAAAACCATAATTCACCAATATTAAATATTAGTTATAATATACAATATGCAGGTAATTATAAATATTTATAATTTATGAAATAAATTATATTAATATATTAATGAGTATGATCATATACACAAAAACAAAACTTTATATGTATTATTAATATAAAATTTCACAATTATTAATATATTACCTCTCATTTTTTTCATTCTACCTTTCCCCAACAAATGCTCCTGATCTTCAAATTTTTTGATGGAGTTCACATCCCAAATGCGATCCACTGCATGCATAGTTGGCGCTGCTAATTTAGGAAGATATTGACTAATATACACCATGGATTGATATACCATATATCCCTCCACCATAGAACCCCTAGGACGTTCTCTTTGTCTAACCAACGCCTTCAATGATTTCAAGTGCCTCTCCACCATCTACATTGACCTTGTGTGAACAGGTCCACAAATTTCAATCTCCCCAACTTGGTGTATGAGGTAGTGTTCTTGTGCATTGAAAAATGTAGGAGGTATATACTTTTGCATTTCACACATTAGACGAGAAATTTCTTTCTTCCAATACTTTATATCATCTTCATGGATTTCTTTCAATGACAACCATCTACATGAGATCTTGACACAAGAAAATAACATGTTTCAACATAACATAACATAATATATTACATTACATTACAAGTAAAACATGTGTCATTAAGTACAACAGTAATTTGAAAGAACATTTTTCATATAAATCACAACTACGTCTTACCTCGTGTATTTTCCAAGATCATATATAACTTGTTTGGCGTTGTTGTCAAAGTCGTTTGGGAGAGATAGTGGTAGAACATACTGTAACAACAAAATGAATTGTTATTTGTTTCGACCAAATTAGATAAGCAAAAATAAAAAAAATAAAAGATCTATAAGACCAATATATATAAATATGTATACCAAAATTATTCCCTTAATTAAGGTATGCCAATCATGTGTTTTTACCGCACCAAATTCACCTTTCTTCGTTAAGATATTTTTTATGTTTGAAGCAAAACCCGTGGGAAATTTAATTCTTTGAATGACCTCTTTTACATCATAGCTTTGTTGCTCTGTTAATAACCATGGAAGGTTATTTCTGTCTAGTACTTCATCTGATCTATTTGAATATTGGATCACACTTCACATTGCATGATTGGCTTCCTGAATGTCAGTACAAATTTTGACAATTTTTTCTTTGTCCCTCCTGTCATCTATGATTCGCCATAACGTTTCAGTCACATTCTTCCCGATATGCATTGTATCAAACAAATGAGCTATTTTTAGCTCCTCATAGTAGGGAAACCTCATGAATTGAGTGGGATAAGATTTCATTCCTCGTGGAAGCCCATTATTAATACCCTCATGATGATTGTAGCCTTCATGAAGCATAAAAGAAATCACAAAAATAATTATCAAATACGGTAAAATAAATTCAATGATTAAAATAAACATTCAAAACATTACATGATCTACGATACATTATGAAATTGAGTACCTTGATGA
>ML779908.1:60280-113871 GCA_009831015.1 Picea engelmannii | reverse complement strand
ATGAAATTGAGTACCTTGATGATTTCTATTATATTCCAACCTCCATAGGTGAGGTGTCATTCTTCATGGTTTTAAACCAGTCTCTTCTTTCCCATTGAAAAGATGTTTTTCAGTAGTACAATACCTATGGTTCTTAAGAAGAAGGTACCTATACTCATCAAACACCATATTTCCTAAACTTTTTGAATGACGATACTTCATCTTAGGGCCACAAACTCGACATGCAAATTTACCCTTTGTTTGAAGACCTGCAACAAATGGATTAATGTCAATTATACGATAAGATTATTTAAAAATTAAACATGCACCATGATAACATTAAAATATTATATAGTATTAAAGAGAAATATTATAATTCTACATACCACAAAAATGTGTTAGTCCAGGGGCATCATGAATTTTCCATAAAAGTATTCCAAATAATTTAAATTTCTTCTCCCTGATTGGTTTACATATGTCATACATTGTGATTCCAACCCATAACTTTAGTAGCTCGTTGATAAGAGGCTCGATACATACATTCATATCTTTAACCTGGTACTTACCTAATTGTTTGAAATTACACATAATTACTAAAGGAATGATATCATGTAATATATATAATTAAATAAATAAACAAAAGATATTATGAAAATATTGAAACAAATGAAAATGTTAAATTCAAAAAATTAATGTAAACAAATACCTGGAACAATCATTGTCAACATTATGTGCTCCCTCTTTATTGACATCCAAGGAGGATTGTTATTGTTGATAACAAAAATAGGCCACACTGAGTAAATAGACCTAAGCTCTCTAAATGGATTAACACCATCAGCTGCCAATGAAATCCTAACTTTACGAGGTTCATCTTTGAAATCTACCCATTTTTCCTCAATTTCCCTAAATGCAGAACCATCGGCAGGCATTTGAAGAACACCATCTCCACTTTTGTTACGTGCATGGTAATCCATAAATTGTGCTATTCTTTCACACCTGAACAATCGTTGAAAACATGGAATTATGGGAATATTACGAAGAACCTTTCGAGGCACCCTTTTTGTTACTTGATCAGTTTGATATCTACTAATAAGACTTTGCGGGAATTCAGTTTTCGAAACATGTTGTCCATAATATATAATATGGTCTTTAGGACATGCATCTATTTATTGATAATCCATTCCAATGTCTTTCATAATGGCATGCAAACCTCAATATGAGCGAGGTAAAATATTTGACGATGGTAACAAAAATTCACCTAAAAATGTACAACATAACAAACAACTATTTAATGTAAGAATATTAATCGTAGAAATCACATTCTTATTTTACACATTAATTAACACTAAAAACAAATATAAAAAAATCAACATTTATGTATAATATGAGATGCAACATATTACATACCTTAGTATCTGTGTCATACAAGTGTTCGACAAATTATTCATAACCTTTAAGTTCACTAGCAACAATGTAGCATAGAAAAGATTTTCTCTCGATCCTTCATAAAGTCGTTTATTTGCCTTTTCTAATAGAGGTTCATCATAAATACCAACATTTTCCCCATCCTCATCCGACTATGAAAACAAACCTTGGATCATTTGATTTGTCCCATCATCTTATTCCATGGGATCATTAACTTGATTTGTCCCATCATATTCTTCCATGAGATCCTCATTTGCTTGGTCATGATGATGTTCCTCATCTTGTACAACATCATTTCCACTAATACTTGGTGCAATATTCTGGAGAAAGTTAGAGGGAAACTCTAACTTTATAATTACAAACAATCATGAAAAATTAGTGTATACTATAACAAACATTCAAACAATATATATATATATATATATATATATATACATATATATAATTTTATATAAAATTGACAAAATAAAAAAAGATAATGAATATATAGCTAATTACCATGGGACGATATTCATTCGATCCGCCATCAATGTGACCATATTTCCTACAATGTTTTGTAGTTGTTTCTATTAAAATTCTTACGGGACGTCTGAGGCAACTTTTTTTACAAGGGAAATAACATATACCATCACCTTTTTCACCCGCTTTACTTTTTTCCCCACCTCTAATAACATTCTGCGACATTTTTCCGCACAAAAATACCCTTTCGGAATCGTCATTGTTATACCAAGATTGTCGCAACATCGTTACATCGTTTAATATTTATAGTCCAATTTTAGGTCACTATCATCGCAATTGCGACGAACATGACCTAAAAATATTTCTTTTTTTACCTATTTATTTTAGGTCATTTTTAACGATCAATTTTAAGGTTAGGTAAGTCATCGCTCTTACGACAGACAAACTACATTAATCTCTCTTGAGACGAACATTGACCATAATAATTTAGTCAAACTACATGCAGCGAGATAGTGACGAATACGGGGTGGATTTAGAAAAATTGAACTTTTTCTCTTGCATGTTACGATGAAAGAGTACTTTCATCGCAAATTTTTCAATTTGTAGTAGTGTGGTGGCCAAAATGCGGGATCTTCATTACATTCAACACGGTGGACTATGCCAACCCCTTAATCCATGGCTGTGATACGAGGCGATGTTTCTTTCTAGTTGTCTTTGTTAAGTATCGGTGGGGCGCTAACATGGCGTAGTTCTTCCGGTCTCCTAAGTTGAAGTCGTTTTTCTTCAACAACGAGATCTGTCCTAGCTGACTCCTAACTATGCGAATTCCTTTCGGAATGTACGTAGTAAAAATGGAGTACTAAAAGTCTTGAGGGATACTGTCGCAGTTAACAGTGCCAACCATAGGTGGAATATATTCAGGTAGGATCGATGTGATCTTCTTTGCATTAGCCAGATCACCGCGGTGCTTACTTCACTGCTCAGTTATGGGGTTGACATGGCCGAAACAACGTCCAGTCGAAGGGGAAGCCTACAGTCCCCTAGTCGATGACGCTTGGATACCTTCGGATATAAGTCTGTCGTCTATTAGATTCTTAAGGAATTCCTCGATAGACTTCTCCAATTCATTAGGTTCCCCCAACATTATGGATTTTAACAGACATGCAGGGTAGAAAAACGGACATGCAAGGTCTAGTTCCAAATAGCAGCAGGAAACACAACTTGAGACTTGGACAATTCTCTTCTTAGCTCAGTCAATCACTGGTAGAAAAAAGTGATCCCAGCATAGCGACCGATGAGTTAAATAAGCAGGGTATCATGACAGATCTTCAAACGGCCAGGAAATACTTCCATCAATGTAAATTTGTCCATTATGGTGCGGTCTCAACGTCCAAAAGCGGTCCATAAGCCCATAAATGCATTTTCTAACCATTCCGGAGCATCATTCTAACGGTCAAGGCACCTCCAACGGTCATCTAAATTTTTCAAGGCGAATTCCAAGTCTGCACGGACCTGCTGTTCCAACGAGGTTCAAATCCTCGGAACCTGCCTCCTGTGAGGTTCCAGTCTACGAAGTCCTCCATCTAGTTTCTGTAACTTCTTGTAGCTTTTCCAACTTAGCCTTCTTTTTATTGAGCTTCCTTGCCTTCTTTCCTTTGATCTTAGTCTCTCTAACTGTTTATGGAATCCTATTTCCATTCTTATTCTTATCTTCCCCTAGTGTAGTGGCTTGGCACTATTGAGGTGCCCTCAAAGGGTCTGAAGTTAATATCCCTTTTCTTAACACTTCCTGAGTGGACATACTTCTTTCTTGAATAGATAGGTTCTTCAAGCCTTCTTGCATTCTTTCAACCTTGACAACTAATTCTCCTTCCTTCTTTCCCTCCTACGTTGTTACTTTGCTCTGTTGCTTCGACTTATCCTCTCGTTCTTCTATTACTCGGTCTATTTTCTTAGCTATGAAATCCCTTAATTCTTGCTTTTTATTTTCTATAGATTCTTCCTCTGCTTTCCTTCTGATTTGATCCTTCTCAATCCAAGTCTTACCTAGCAATAGTGGGAAAGGGGCATTGTCCCCAACAAACCTAATGACTTCAAATTCTTCTTCATTTGATGTTCCATGAACAATAGTAAGTACATTAGTAACTCTTCCACATAAGGTTATCATCTTTCCCTTAAACAAGCCTATCCTTCCTAACAAAGGTACCAAAGTAGGCTTTCCCAAGATTCCCCAAGTTTCTTCTGTCATAAGGTTCACTTGTGTTTCTTCATCCAAGACACAGTCTATGTCGAGGTCTTCTATTCTTGAACTTATGCGTTGTTTTTCTTTCAAGATTTCTAGTAAACTGGCATCTTTATGAACATCCATCATTTATTTCAATTGTAATAACATAGTTTGAACTTCCTATGTCCTTTTATCTTTATGACTTTCTAACATGCCCTTAGTCTCTTGACTTTCTTCATAGTTTTCTTGTCTTATGTTCATCCCTTCAACTTTAGAAATAATTCTTGGACAATCCTCAACCTCATGACCAACAACCTTGCAACAAAGACAAATAGGGCCTACCTCAGGACATTCCTTAGCAAGATGTCCCAACCTTCTACAATTATAACACAATGTCAATCCTCTTTTTATTTTAAACGTTTCCCAACCTTTTCTGTACTGCAGACTTCCCCTAGGATCATAGTGCTAGACCTGCAATCTAGAAAAATTATTTTTAGGTTCCTGCATCCACTTATTAGTCCAAAAAATCTCTCTATGCATAGGAATAATATATCTTTCTTCATTTCCATTAAATTTACTCAAATCAACTCTTTCTTTCAACTACGCCCTAGCCTTCAGACTAGAATAAAATATATTAAACATACTTAAGTTCATTCTTTCAACAAAAAAAAATGTCACTTATCTTTCTCTTACCAAAGCACAAAGCTTTACCTCTTTTAGGATCGTACCTCTTTTCTTCAGAACAACTTACTTTCTTGGTACAAAGCTTCGCAAGTCAAGTAGACGATTGCTCACTTGAACATCATATCTACGTACATAACTTATCTTTTTCTTTACTTCAGTTCCCAACCATCACAGTTTCACGTCTCGACTATGGAACCATTTGTTGGCACAGGGGAAAACCCAGGGTTCAACGCTTAATAACGCACCAACAAAACCCCAACTACCGACCCTTTTGGAAACACCTGCGAAGCAGGCAAAGTTTCACCCGAGGTAGAAGTAGGGGGTGTTACAGGACGCATGTGTACGTAACCAAGCTGGGACACAGATATGTGATAATAACACTTTGTAGAATATTATGTTAATGCTTAGGAAGTGACATGCATTAGTTTATTAACCCTATTAACATCGCAAAACATAATCAAAGATAGATCGACACAGTAACAACAAATGACAATATACCCCGAGTACTTAGCACTTAGCATTATAAGTCAAATCTAGCATCTTAACATAAACCAAGCACTTAAGCAACAAAATATCTATCTATTACACATCATAATCAAAGCATTAAGCAAATTCATAACCGAAATAACACAACACAAAGAAAACCATGAGACACCAGATATACGTGGTTCACCCTATGGTGGGGCTACGCCCACAAACCCCTTTGCCTCTTTATTATTTGCCCAAATATTACATTCATTCACTCATGTGCACTAAGCCACGGAGTCAAGCTTTGCACCAGACAAGAGATCCGCACATTGAGCACTAGATCCTCCTTCCAAAACTAGGTCAAGGCATAGAGCCAACCCTCTATCGAGCACAAATCCTTAACACACATACATTCCCTTGCACAAAGCAACTCTGTTCACATAGAACTACATTCACTTCGCTAGCTACTTCTACAATACATTATTCTTTATTTATATTTTACAACCCCTTATAATAAGGCCTAATCATGGGAAAACCCCATGGGCCGAAATCCCCAAAAATCTATTACAAAACCCTAGAGGACCCTTTAAAGGGTCCACTTAACCCTCAAAATCGGTGAGATCCACGATCTCAGCACTGTCTGGGCACTCCTTCTTCGACCAACGTGTCGAAGTCCAAAAGTGGGTCAAATATGACCAAAGTTTCCCCAAAACTTGGTCGAGGGACAACAATAATTCCTATTATGAGATGGTTACCTACTTTATTTTTATAGACATTGGGGTTAGAATGAAATATATAAAAGCCAATATCAAGAAGAAAGCTATCCATTTTATCGTAACAATCCCAAGGAGATTTCTTAATACCATATACAGATTTCTTAAGGAGAAAACAAGGTTGGCGTTATTCTGAACATAGCCATGAGGTTGTTCCATGTAAATGTGTTCTTGCAATCCCCATGCAAGAATGTGGACTTAACACCCATATGATGGACCTCCCAGTTATGTGAGGTGGAAAGGACTAGAGAAAGGAATATGGAATTAATTTTAGCTACGGGTTAAAGGTTTCATTATAGTCAATCCATTCAACTAGAGAAAATCCTTTGGAAACTAACCATGCCTTATGTCTTTCAATAATTCCATCTAATGTATACTTAGTTTTATACACCCATTTTCATCTTATAAGTTTTATTCCTTTCAAAAGAGGTTAAAGGTCCCAAGTATCATTCACCATTAAGGAACACAATTCTTCATTCATTGTTGTGTCCCAATCTGAATGGCCAAAAACTTCTGCAAGTGTTTTTATATCACGAGTCTCTAAAACTTGAGCCAAACGAGAGGAGGCTCACTAGAACTATGAATGTGTGCGATGTTGATCTATAGAATCACCAGAAAAATCACCAGTTTCTTCTTCTATCTTATGGACCCATCTAGGAAGTGATGGTGTTGTTCCAGGTTCACGTTCAACAAACCGAACTTGATCTAGATTGGATCACTATATAATTTTTCATCTATCTCGACACTTTCTAGGTGGAAAAAATTGGAGGAATCATCTTGTAGATCCATTTTAGTGGCTGGTCCCAATTTGGAAAATTAGGTAAAAACAAATCGTCTAGAACCTTCTAGAACCTTCAAATGACTTAATCAGAGTTCATATGATAGGATTCCATATCATCCCTCATTACTCACAAATATGGGGATAACCATGTGTAGAATTTCAAGATGATTCTAGAAGATCCAAAACCTTATCACAGTTGAGGGTTGAGGAAGTCAAAACGCTACCCCTAGATGGATATCAGACTATGTTAAATATGAGGCCGCTAGAAGGATAAGGGGTTCCATTATTTTGTATTGTACTTGTTCCATAGTTGAGTAGAGCATCCAAGAAGTGGTATTTTGAGAGAATATTCGAGGAGGTAGGAGATTCTGTAGAATTCGTTCAGGCCAAAGTGTCATGGAAAATCCATAGTGAGTGCCTCTTTCTTTGTACTTTCTTTCCATATTTGGAAAAAAAGAGAGCAGAGCATAGGCCTCACCTTCTAGCTGGGTTTTCTCCCATATTGGGTTTCCTAGGACACATCTTGTGTTCAATTGTGTGGATTGTGTGTATATTTGTGCATATTCTTTCATTTTCATATTCAATTAATTTCATAAATTCAAGCAAAGACATTAATTAGCTAATCTAGGATCTAAGGAAATAAACTACAAAATCTAAGATTTTAGAATAATTTAAGATCTGTTGTGATGAACTTTTCTAGTGGATTATCCATGGAAGTTTACAGATAATATTGATATTAGAGTAGGTTTCTTTGGGATATCCGTGGAAAGTTGCATGATCTAGGAATTGGCTTTAGTAAAAAGTCTCTATTGGGCTCGTGATTTGGTTGTTTTATGATGATGATTGAATCCTTTTTGTACTGGTATTATATGTGTATTTAACTATTTTGAAGAAGTTTTGAAGGATTTGATATCAATTCGTCATAGCTTTATACCAGGTATGTGAAATTGATGTTTTGTGATGGTTTTGAGTTTAATTCAGTTCAATTTAATGATTATGAGAAGCTATTGCACGATCTGTGTGTCACAAGGAAAATTTGCAATGTTTTTTTCCATCCAATAGCTCATCCGGTACTCCATTCGGCACTACGTCTGGTACTTCATCTGACACCGTGTCCACCACTGCATCCAACACTAGGAGCGTGGGCAAGTTGGCGATTGTTATATTGGCGGCCTGTGTTGGGAGAATCAACGACATGGGTTTTGTTCACCCTCGTGGCCTCCAACTATTGAGCTCTTGACATCTCAGATCAAGCAGTTATGTTGATCGTTGAGTGGCTCGTTCAATTTTTAGAAGCCAAAGGTAGTTATAGCGTATTTAATGGAATTCACCATTTTTAGAGGAGGTCGACCCTTCTAGTGGTTGACCTATCGAATTATAATTATTATAAATACCACAGTAGTGGTCAAACAAAGTGTCAAGAATTGTTATAATCATTTTGCTGTGTAACTACACACATTTCCACAAACTTGTTCTAGACTATGTTTTTTAATTTAATGCCAGAATCATGTATATTTAGCTCACAATTTGCTATTGAGGAGTAGACATGACCTGCTGGGGGGCCCACCAGTGGTCTAGGTGAATACTTAGATATATAGCTTGTATATTTTAGTTGTGCAATTATTATTTCCTTCATTTTCTGTTATATGTGTTTTTATCATTTTACATGTTGTGTTTGCTGCTCATCATTTAATTGTTCAAATTTCCTTTTTGCAGGTTGCTTGTAGGAGATAGTTGTTAATATGCTGTGTCTTTTTAATCATTAGTAAATGGATTGCAAACTACTAACCTTGTTGTGTGTTAAATGCTAAATTGAATTTCTGTAGGTTAAACAGAGTAGCTAGAACATAGTATTAATTTAACATAGAGTACATAGTTTTTTTGACAAGTTTCGATGGATTAATAGTTGTGAGTTTTGTTAATTTCATTCTCAGTTTTAGTCATGCTTTCCTGAATCTAGTTTGCTTATCATTTTTTTTGTAGTATGCTAAGGTATAATTAGAATTAGAATTATGTTCTTATAAGCATTTTAATTTGAAATCTGAGTTTTTAATAATAGAATTAGCTTTATTTAATTTATGAAATTTCCATTCTAGATTTAAATTGCAGTTTTAATTAGAAGTTTGAGTTTGAGTAAGTTTTAGTTACGAGTTTTTAATCATGTGAATTTTCTTACATTAGCATAATAGTTCATTTGAATTGAGTAGAATAGTGTTTTCTTATTATTGACAATTAATGCATAAATTGGGAGATCACATGGATTTTCAGGATAATTGATATTTCTTCTATGATGGCTAAGCTCTCGTTAGATTGCTTGAATCATACTTTTCATTTCTCCATAGAAGTTAAATTTAATTTATTCCTCTTGATCTATCACTAATCGTTATATGCCATCGTGATGTCATAAGACACCAAAGACATAATCATCATATTTGAAGTTTCTTATTATTGTATATTAAGAATAGTTGTTGATTAATCTTTGAATATTGTCATGATTCTTTTAATTAAATAGGTTAAGATTTCCCTTTGCAGATTAGAAGTAATTATGATTTTTATCCTAAGAATAAAGTTCACTTGCTGAATGATTTTGATTAGTTACTTGTTGAGTAGTTTTGATTAGTTTACTTGCCGAATAAGTTTTAATAGGTTAGTTGTTTGCTTGTTTACTTGCTTACTTGTTGCTACTCATTAATTTGAATAGATTGATTAGATTAATTTGTTGTTTCTATTGCTCATTAAGTTGAATAGATCAAATAGATGACTTGATTTTTCTCATTAGATTTATTAAGTTAACTTGTTCAAAGTAGGGTTTTCATTTGCTTCTTTAGGAACAATCCATCGATCCATTGTTTAAAAGTTGCTTAGGGTAAATAGTTCAAGTTCCTTGATAGGGTTTTCTCATTGATAGTCTTTTATTAAGTAGATTAGCCCTCAGATAGCCCATCTCCTTAGTTACACTATACTTCCTCTATCTTTTCTTCCTTGGCACATATAGTTCTACAACTCTAGGTTTAATTACCCCGGGTTGACAATTTAATTGAGGGATTTAGTGCATATAGAATACCCATCAGTCGTGGAACCCAAGTAATGGTGGATGAGTCTATTCACAACAACCCTCGAGATCCAACATACAAGATATTTGCGAGGATGGAAGATAAATTCACTGGCATCTCTCAAAATATGTCCCTCCTCATGGTAGATCTAGTAAGAAAACTCATATCGTTCGGGGAGGTTGAATGTTCTAACTAAGATATCAGATTAGAGAAGAAATCATGAGATAATGAAGACCTAGAAAAGTAGTCAAGGAAAGAGCTTGAGAAAGAGTATCCCAGTTCAAGTGTCGTTAACCCTTCATAGTCCCCATTTAATATAGAAGCCAAAGTGGACAAAAATCCATACCAATGCGAGATCGATGCATTAACATTGAATCATTGGTTGTAGAAACTAGAAGTTTATTTCAACATTCTCCATATATATGAGGAGCAAAATATATCATTTTCCAGACTGAATTTAGAGGGAAATTATTCAACTTGGTGGGAAAGCCACAAAAAGACACTTAGGATGGATGGTGATCCATCAATAACTAAGCAGGAGGATTTTAAAACCCTCATCAAGTCCCAATACTATCCTATTAGGTATGCATAGGACCAATGGATCCATTGGAATTACTTTAGGGAAAGGAAGGGGTAGAGTGCACATGAGTACATCAGTGAGTTTAGAAAGTTGACCATCATGATAAGTATCTCTCCCAAGAACCCAGATGAACTCCTCAAGTATTTGGGGGGTCTACATAATCATCTATGAAACTAAGTGATGCTTTTCAAGTGAAGCAAAATGGACAAGGAATGTGTACAAGCACAATACTTGGAAAACATAGGCCAAAAGAAAGATAATCTAAGCAGTTCCAAGAAGAAAGAGAACCAAGAAGCTTCCAATGAGGGGAAGAAGAAGTGGAAGGGGGGGGCGGGTGAGGAAAAGAATATGAAAACCACTACACATTAGTGCAAGGATATCAACAACCATTGCAACATTGATGGTCACACTGAGAAAAAGTGTTGGAAACTACATAAAGAGTTGAGCCCAAAGAATTGCAATAAGGATGCAAAGAAAAATAATCTTATATCCATAGATTTGAGAAATAAGGTTGAAAAAAAATTTGATGTGGAAGAGAATATTATCAACAAATTAGTGCAGAAGTAGGTGAATTTGAGTAGCCTTCATCACCAGTAAGAGAAGGAGATGAACAAACTCTTCCACATCAAGATCCATGTAGTACCCCTAGACGTGTGTGGTCTTGGTCTTGCATGTAGTACCCCTGGATGTGTGTTGTGTAGTGTTTGGGAGCACCTACATGCATATGATGTAATTTCATCATTACCAAACTACTTATGATACCATACTTTAAGATAACCCAACTTACTATTGAATAATTCTACTCCAAAATCCAGTGTGTAGATTCTACTCTATAACATGAGTTTGTGAAAAATTACTTGAAGTAATGCGTCAACCCCAAGTTGAGTTGCGCCACCCAAAATTTCCTCTTTTGACACAACTTATAACAATGAAGGTAACTCAATACAACTACACACACAAGAATAATGAGCACACAACTTTATTGCGTGCGTAATCCACTATGAACATGTGTTCACTATTGCGCATGCAACCATGCTGGCGTCACACACCATTTCTATTTTTATTTTGTACATGGTATACTTCCATGTGCATAAAAGAGAATCCATCCTCTTGTGCACACAAAGTATTGTTGATTAAGGTTGGTTGTCATTGATGTCAACCCTTGAAGGAAGTTGGAGAACCCAGGTTTGGGTAATGGACCCAAGTTTGTTTGATGTATAATGGTATGAGTTTTGATATATTTGTAAGTAATACTATTCTATATGGATAGTACATGTCATTCCATTTCCATTGGTATGTGGAATGTCACATAACTCCTCACGGTTAGAGAGTTATGGCCATGTGAAGTTGGAGAACACTCATGAGTCATCTAGAAGCCCCAAAAGGTCAAACTAGTCAAAGTGGTTTGAGGGATTTTTAGAAGGTAAATAATAAAGTGAAGTGATGAGTGTACTATAATTCAAAGTGAATACAAAAGAAATTATTTAAATAATAAAGTTAATGGAGAAATTACTAAGTTGACAAGTGGTTAAAAGTGGGTTAGCCCTAAAATAAGGATAGTGGTTTAAGATGGTTAGAAGGTAACACCTTGAGGTAAAGTGAAGTGATGCGTGTACTATAAGTCAAAGTGGATACAAAAAAAATTATTTAAATAATAAAGTTAATGGATAAATTACTAATCGGACAAGTGGTTAGAAGTTGGTTAACCCTAAAATAAGGAAAGTGGGTTAAGTTGTTTAAAAGGTAACCCCTTGAGGAAGCTACATGAAAGTATAAATAAGAGGCAAGGCTCTCTCATTTCATATCACACTTGAACATATTGAATATGTACATGCGACTGAGGTAACCAAAGGATATCTAAGCCGAATTTTAGAGAGAAGGTGAATTAAAGAAGGCCGAAATTCAAGGGAAGATAAAATCTTTTGATGATGCTTTCTAAGATCCATACAACAAATATTCCATGCGGGGCACGCTCTACAAGTTCTCTCTCTAGAATAAGCCAGAATTCAACAAGGTATGCCATTTTTTCTATAATTTCTTTTATGAGAGGTTCTAAGTAGTGAAACCTAGAGGAATTGCATAAAACACACTGAAGAACACTGTGTACTATTTTCAGAGCTTTATTCATTACAAGTACATAGTTATGATTATTCCAAGTTAGGGTTGTTGACTAATCCAAAACTAATCATGTGAGACTAAAGAAAATTTTGATGAAAATGCTAGTCTCTTGTTGTTAAAGTTAAGGAAGGTTTGCAGGTATGTGATCATATACATCAGGTCTATTATAGAGTTACAAATTAGATTTGGATGATGAAATTGATGAGGGATTTTGGTTGAGGTACATGTTGGGTACATGGTTGAGACAAGTATTTCATGAATTGGCATGTACATGAGGTGTATATTTGATGATGTTGGTACATATTGATGAGTCATAGTTGATGAGTAGTTGATACATGATTGGTACATACTTGGTACATGGCCGGATGCACTTGTTTATGGTACAGATTGATTACAGATTATTTGGTAAAGGTTGGTGTATGGTTGATGCACTTGTTTATGGTATAGGTTGATTACAGGTTGAGGTACAGGTTGATGCATGGTTTAGGTTTATTGGTACAGGTTTTTTGGTGCATGTTTATTGGTACAAGTTTACAACAGTATATATCACAGTGATAGTGTGATAGTGGTTCCATCATTCTACTTATACATCAGGGTGGTTGGATGGGGCAAGGACAGGTGGTTGTAGCCACCTTCCGGTTGTAGCCTAAGAACATAGGGGGTTGTAGCCTCCTTCTGCTTGTAGCTAGAGAATTGGGGAGTTTGAGATTCCCTCAGGTTGTAGCCTGAGAAACTAGGGAGTTGGAGCCTCCTTCCAGTTGCAGTTGGAAAACAAAGGAATTTGGTGCTTCCAATGAATGTAATTCTTCAAGACATATAAGAAAGAGCATTTTGTGGTTTTCTCCTGCTTTGGGTTTCCACACAAAACACTGGTGTACGGTGTGTGTGTATTATTGTTCATTTGTTCATTGCTTATTTACTTTGCAGTTATTGGATGATAATGCTACATTGATATAACACATGGATTATATGGTTAAAAATGATTAATTTTCTCTATTACTGATTCACCCCCCTCTCTGTAATCCAACAATTGGTATCAGTGCAGGTTCCTTCATAAATTAGTTTAACCACTGAAAGGTAGATCATGGAGAGAAAAAACAAGGATTTGAAATTTGGCAATCAATTGTAGATGGATATATAGTACCAACAGTTCCGCCAACAAATGACAAAGCAGTGAAACTCGATCAGAATAATTAGAAATCCACAAATGCACTTCTGAATGGTCTTGGTGAAACAATATTCACCAAAGTTGCATATTGTAAATCCACTAAAGATATTTGGTACAAAATTCAAAATATTTATGATGGAGATTCAAAAGTCAAAGCAACAAAGCTTCAAACTTACAAAGGTCAGTTCAAACAACTAAAGATGAAGGAAGATGAGAATATTGCAGCTTACTTATTACGAGTTGATGAAATAGTAAATGCAATCATAGGATTGGGAGAAGAAATTCAAGAATCTGTAATTGTTCAAAAGGTACTAAGATCTCTTCCTATGAGATTTGACCCTAAGATATCAGTACTAGAAGAAAGAGTAGATCTAAACTCAATAAGAATGGACGAACTACTTGAGATATTCATAGCATATGAAATGAGAACTGGACAGGAAAATCCAAATGTAAAAGAAGAAGCCTTCAAAGCATCCAAAAGATCAAAGAAAAAGGGAAAGAAACAAGAAAAAGAACATAACAACAATAGTGATGTCTCGGAAGATGATGAAGAAGTGGCCAACTTTGTCAGAAGACTGAACAAGGGAACTGACGGTAGGTATAGAGGTAAGATTCCTTTAATTTGTTTTAATTGTGATGGTATTGGTCATTTTGCTGACAAATGTCCTCATAAGAAAAAGATAAATTATGAAGGTGACTCAAAAAGCAGACAAACATATAAAGGAAAAAGAACCACAAAGAAAATTTTCAAGAAACGCTTATGCACCAAAGAAGACATCTCATCATCAGATGAAGATGAAGTCCGTGACAGTGAGACATAAAGGGTTCTATTCATGGCAGTAGAAGACTCTGAAGTAGAATATGAAGAATTCGAAGAAGAAATTGAAGAGGCAAAATTTGACTACCGAGAGGAATTGATGAGTGCCATAGAAGTTATCAGAAGAGAAAAGAGGAAAAACAAGAAGCTACAAGCGGAACTAGAAAAGAAAGAAGACACTCAGGAATTAGAACAAATGATCTCAAATTTGAAGGTTCAAATTGAAGAAGATAAAAGAATTGAAGAATCACTCAAAGAACAACTAGAAGAAAGAGACAGGATCATTGAAAATTTGGAAGAAGAGATTGTCACATTAAGAAACAATCTTCAAAAGAAAAATATGCAGAACAGTTCAAAAGAAAAACAAAGACCAGGTTCAAATCAAAGGAATATTCAACGACAAGACCACTGGAAATTGTGCATAATGATATAGTTGGACCAACTACAACGAAGGGTTTAAAAGGTGAGAAATACTTTATGGCATTAGTTAATGATTATACAAGAATGACTATAGTTTTATTTCTCAAGAATAAGTCAAAAGAATTTGAAAACTTCAAGATCTACAAGGAAATGGTTGAAAATGAAATGGATTCAAACATCAAATGCTTGAGATATGATAATGGAGGAGATTTCAATTCAAAGGAATTTATGGACTACTGCATCAGTCACAGAATAAAAAGGAAATTCTTTGTTGCTAGGACACCTCAACAGAATGGAGTTGTTGAAAGAAAGAACAAGACAGTACAATAAATGACTCGAACAATGCTAATGGATTCCAAATTGAAAAATATTTTTTGGACACAGATAGTGCATACAATAGTTCACATTCAAAACAGAGTAATGCTCAGAAACAACAATCACAAAACTCCCTACGAGATATGGAAAGGAAGACCAACAAATGTGAAGCACTTCAGAGTTTTTGGAAGCAAATGCTACATCAAAAGAGAAGATGGAAGAATGAGAAAGTTTGATTCTCGTGTGGAAAAATGAGAACTTGTTGGTTACTCAAGTACAAGAAAATCATACAAGTGTTACAACTTGAGATTGAACAAAGTTGTGGAAAGAATCAATGTAACAGTTGATGAAATAAGTAGACAAGAATTAAAGGAAGAAGAAAATGAATCAATAGAACAAATTTACGAAGAAGAAACAAAAGATGAAAAATAAGGGGAAGACGAAGAGGATCTGACAGAAGCAAAAGAGAAAGTTCAACAAGTGACTCCAAAGACACCTAGTAGACGAGTAGAGAAGAATCATCTTTCAGATCAGATTATCAAAAACAAAGATGTAGGAGTTGAAATTAGAAGAAGAATGCATTCACCAGAACAAACACACCTAGCACTCACATCTATGATTGAACCAACCTGTTTTGAAGAGGCCAACAAGGATGAATTTTGGAATAAGGCCATGGATGAAGAATTGGATCAAATAGAGAAAAATGACACTTGGGAATTGGTTGCAATACCAAAGGATAAGAATGTGATCGACACAAAGTGGGTATACATGAATAAACTGAATGAAGATAGACAGGTTACAAGGAACAAAGATAGATTGGTATGTAAAGTATATGCACATGTTGAAGGAATTGACTTTGAAGATACATTTTCCCCAGTTTCCAGAATGGAAGCAATCTGATTTCTTTTAGCTTATGCATGCTCCAAAAATATTAAAGTGTATCAGATGGACGTAAAATTGGATTTTTTGAATGGGGATTTTGAAGAATAAGTCTACATTGAACAACAAGAAGTATTTCAGTTGTCAGAGAATGCAGATTATATGTGTAAATTAAATAAGGCCTTGTATGGTCTAAAACAGGCTCCTAGAGCATGGTACTCTAGACTGGATAAATATCTACAGTAGGCAGGGTTCAAAAACAAAAGTGCAGACAACAATCTCTACATCAAGGTAAGATAAGATAGTATTTTATTAATTTAAGTTTATGTTGATGATATTATTCTTGGTAGTGATGATGACATGTTAAGACAGAAATTTGCAAAGGATATGCAGAATGAATTTGAAATGTCATTACTTGAAGAACTATCCTTCTTTCTGGGACTTCAGATATGTCAAAGAAACTAAGGAATTTGTATTTCTCAAACCAAGTATATCAGAGAAATGCTAAAGAGGTTCGGAATGGAAGATTGCAAACCAATTATCACTCCCATGCAAACTAGTTGCAAGTTGAGCAAAGATGATGATTCAAATTCTACAGATCAGAGGCAATACATGTCAATGATTGGTATATGTGACAACATCCAGACCAGATGTAATGCAGGAAGTTGGACATGTGGCATGATTTCAAGCAACACCAAAGGAATCACATGTCTTAGCAGTGAAGAGGATTTTCTGATATCTCAAAGGAACAAAAGAGTTTGGATTATGGTAACCAAAAGGAAAGGATCTATCGCTTATTGCCTACGCAGATGCAGATTGGGCATGTTGTATTGATGACCGACAAAGCACTAGTGGAAAAACGTTCTACTTGGGTGAGTGTTTAGTATCATGGATAAGCAAAAAACATTCATCAATATATTTATCTACATCTGAGGCAGAGTATATTGTGGCAACAACATGTTGTACACAGGTTCTATGGATGAAACAAACTCTGATAGATATACAGGTTGAGTATGATGAGCCCATTACAATCTATTGTGATAATACAAGTGCCATCAATATCTCAAAGAACCTGATGATGCACTCCAACACAAAGCACATTCCAATCAAGTATCACTTTCTACGAGAACAGGTTGCAGAAAAGAACATCAGAGTTGAGTATGTGGGAACAAAAGAACAAGTGGTAGACATATTCACAAAACCACTTCCACGAGAAGCCTTTTAGTATCTTCTCTAGAGACTCAGATTTATTTCTACTCCAAAATGAATGCTTTTGAATGCTTATCTTATATGTCTTAGATGTACACGAGGAAGCACCATAAAGAGAACAATTCAGTTAGGGGGAGTTTCCCCAGATGGAAAGATACATTTTCCATTGATGACAAAGGGGGAGATATTTATCAGATGCAAAAGATAGAGGCATGATTCCAAGGGGAGAAATGGTCACATATATGCAGAGGAAAAAGGCATGGTTCCAGGGGGAGCATGAGTGATATAACTTCAATATTGCATGACATGATTTCAATATTGCATCAGAGTGTTTCCATCAATGTCAAAGGGGGATATTGTTGATTAAGGTTGGTTGTCATTGATGTCAACCCTTGAAGGAAGTTGGAGAACCCAGGTTTGGGTAATGGACCCAAGTTTGTTTGATGGATAATGGTATGAGTTTTGATATATTTGTAGGTAATACTATTCTATATGGATAGTACATGTCATGCCATTTCCAGTGGTATGTGGAACGTCACATAACTCCTCACGGTTAGAGAGTTATGGCCATGTGAAGTTGGAGAACCCTCATGAATCATCTAGAAGCCCCAAAATGTCAAAGTAGTAAAAGTGGTTTAAGAGATTTTTAGAAGTTAAATAATAAAGTGAAGTGATGAGTGTACTATAATTCAAAGTGAATACAAAAGAAATTATTTAAATAATAAAGTCAATGGATAAATTACTATGTTGACAAGTGGTTAGAAGTGGGTTAGCCCTAAAATAAGGAAAGTGGTTTAAGATGGTTAGAAGGTAACACCTTGAGGTAAAGTGAAGTGATGAGTGTACTATAAGTCAAATTGGATACAAAATAAATTATTTAAATAATAAAGTTAATGGATAAATTACTAATTGGACAAGTGGTTAGAAGTTGGTTAACCCTAAAATAAGGAAAGTGGGTTAAGATGGATAAAAGGTAACCCCTTGAGGAAGCTACATCAAAGTATAAATAAGAGGAAAGGCTCTCTCATTTCATATCACACTTGAGCATATTGAATATCTATAGGTGACTGAGGTAACCAAAGGATATCTAAGCCGAATTTTAGAGAGAATGTGAAGTAAAGAAGGACAAAATTCAAGGGAGGATAAATTCTTTTGATGATGCTTTCTAAGATTCATACAAAAAATATTCCATGCAAGTCTGATCCAGGTGGATATCGATGGCCACCCACATTTTCCAACTGGCTCAAAACAATTTTCTGGCAATTTTGGCAATTTACTATTTTTAGCAATTTTAACTTCCGAGGCCATTTTGAGGGCCTAAATGAAGTTTTTTCTGGATATATATTCTCAATGATAGATGAAGGCATGATTGAGCCCCAAAAATGAATATTCTAGAAGATACCTTTCCAACGGGCTATCATACACCTAAAACGAAGATCGTATGCAAACGTTACGACCCCCATAAGTTGATGTACTAACTTACCCAGACGGGGCCCACATGACTTTTGGCGCTTCATCTCCTAGGGTTAGGTTTTTGGATGTCTAGAGTTTTCGGCATTCTTATTTATTGTAAAAATTCCTTCAGAGCCTCATTGTAATCATCTTCTTGTGAATGAGCACAACTGTCACATCTCTTCTCAGAGATAAACCGCCACCATTCTAGTAAGCTTGTTTCCATTGCATTTTACAGTTTCAACTTATTTCCTTATTGAATAGAAAACCAATTTTACTGTATCTCTGTTATTTTGTGTTAAGCACCTGTTAATAATTTGTAGTCATTTCATTTTTCTCATAAAATTCGTATCAGTGGTATCAGAGCAGTTTGCTCCTTGTTGTCTTAATGCATGTCCCCAACGAGGTCGGAGTTCAAAGAGTTGGGTCTTGAGATTGTTTCTCTTGAGGAAAAAAGATCTCACACGCTCAAGTGACCTCTCATGGCAAGAGAAAAAAAATATGACGGGACAAGATATCCTTTCAAACTATTGATTGAGGAATCTCTCACGCAACAAAGGAACGATATGATGGATAGTTTCGCGCAAATCCTTCGGTGACTACCAACAAATAAAATTCGATATTCCTATATTTGAAGGTAATATATATGCATATGCTATATACAAGTGTTTGAATCTACTAGAAGGGTGTTTCTCTGTCCATAACTTTTAGAATAGAGAAAAGATTACTTTTGCGCTCCTCAAATTCGTTCCCCATGTCAAAGATTGGTGGGAAACTTTCTGTGAGCAAATGGAAATAGAGTAACCCTCATTATTTACAGTCACGACCACTTGGGAATTCTTCATGGATGCTATTAAGGAACAATACTACCCTGTCGGAAGTTATGACGACTTGTATACCAAATGGACCACACTGCGGCAAGAAAAAGACCAAGCAGTGCCAGATTTCACAAATATCTTCCATACCTTGCATACCAAGCTGGGTATCAAAGATTCAGAGCGACATCTGGTGCTCAAGTATCGTGGTGCTCTTCATAGATACATCTAGATTGAAATGGAATTTATGGACATCTCATCCTTGGGCGCGACCTACCGATATGTCATCAAAATCGAGCAGAAGCTCAAACAAAAGACGCGGAAATTTGGGCATGGGAATCCCTCACAACAAAATCTAGGAAAGGGAGACCTCAACCCATAGAACAAAGGATAGAATAAAGATGGACAGTATCATGACAACCATTCCAAGCCAAAAGAAAAGAAGGACACTGGAAAAACAAAGAAAGATACCGGGAAGTGGTGCGACTTCCATAAGAGCCCTTGGCATAACATTGCTGACTGTCGCTCAAAGCAGTCACTGGTGGCCAGAGTGAAAGCCTCTGAATCAGATGTGGGTTTTGACTCTGATCCATAACCATAAAGGGGAAGACAAATCATTGACGTGAAACCGAAAGCCACCGTTGCTACCACCAAGCTCCAGCCTGGTGAACCAGATGATCTAGAAGAAGGAGAACGCCTCTTCCATTCACAAATGTGGGTAAAAGGCACCTCACTGTACTTCATTGTTGATAGCAGTAGCCAGAAGAACCTCATCTCAGTAGAGGTCGTCAAGCGACTGTCCCTACCGACAACACCGCACCCACAACCCTACACCATTGGACGACTCCACCAAGGAAGCGATCTCCATGTCATCCAACAATGCCGACTGTCGTACAACATCAAGCCCTTCAAAGACGAGGTATTGTGTGATGTTTCTCCTCTCGAAGTTTGTGATGTTATTTTGGGCCAACCTTATTTGTGGAAACATCATGCTGTATATCAGTCTAGGCCTTGTAGTGTTATTATTACTTTGAACAGGAAATTGTACAGGATACCCGAGGCAGTCCCACCTAGTGCCATTTCCTTGATCTCTACTAAGAAATGCAGGAAGGTCATCTCTCAGATGGGGAAGTTTGTCTTCTTCATGATTCACTCTCAGAATAAGAAGAATATCATAGCCACATCTAGGTTCTCTATGGCTGACCTCTCCACACACCATAAGCAAGTAGATAAGGTCGTGGAAGAATACTCAGATATCTTCTCCTCACCTACCGTGGTACCTCTGCATTACCAAGTCAAGCAATCCATTGATCTAACCCCCGATGCATAGCTTCCCAATGGGATAGTCTATCGTCGGTCTTTGTTAGAGAATGAGGATATCAAGTGATAGATCCAAGAACTGCTCCACAAGGGGCACATCCATCCCATATCATCACCTTATGGGAGCCCAATCATGCTGGTATAGAAGAAAGATGGAACCTGGCGACTCTGCATTGATTACCAGGCTCTGAATAAAATCACAGTCAGAAATTGGTACATGATTCCCTGAATCGACGACCTCCTTGATCAACTCATGGGGGCCAAATACTTCAATAAGATTGATCTGAAGTCTTGCTACCACCGGGTCCTGATAGAACAAATAGATGTATGGAAAACCGCCTTCAAGTCCAATGAAGGCCTTTTTGAATGGTTGGTCATGCCCTTTGGTTTGACAAATTCTCCAACCACTTTCATGAGGATGATGGATGATATCCTGTGACCATTCACCAATACTTTTGTAGTGGTGTATCTGGATGACATTATTATTTACAACAAGACTTGGGTTGAACACTTGCAGCATATTCAACAGTTTTTGCACACCTTGCAGCAACACAAGTTATATGCCAACTTGGAAAAATGATCCTTCGACATGGATAGGGTCCATTACCTGGACTACATAGTTGATCAACATGGCGTACATGTGGATCCATCCAAGACCCAAGTCATCCGTGACTGGCCAAACCCAACCACACTCACTAAGCTTCAGAGCTTAATGGGCCTTTCCAATTTCTACTACAGGTTCGTGTTGGGATTCTCCCATATTGCATGGGCCCTTAGCCAAATAACCAGGGGTGGTGGTAAGGAAAAAATTGTATGGGGCCAGTCCCAACAACAAGCGTTCGACGATTTGAAGCAATGCTTGTGCTTAGCCCTAGTACTTTCACTACCAGACTTGCAGTAATGCTTTGAGATCGAGACATATGCTTCAGACTATGCGGTGGATGTTGTTCTCACTCAGCATGGCCACCCCATGGCCTATCATAGTGAGACACTATCATATGCTGTCTGTAAGTACCCTACTTACGACAAAGAAATGTACGCCATTGTGAAAGCATGCCGCTAGTGGAGACATTACATTCTTGGGAACGAGACATTCATCCACACTGATCATAAGCCACTATAGTTCATGCAGACATAAGGAAATTTACAGAATGATCACTATCAAAAGTGGTCCACATACTTGCAGCAATTCCACCTCAACATCAAGTATAAAATAGGAAGCACCAATCGCGTCACTGATTGCCTCAACAGTCCGCCAGTCGCGACACTCACCACGGTGCTATAATCTTGCAGCCATGACACCTCTAGATGGCCCCAACTCTATGAGACAGACCTAGAATTCGCCACCATGTATAAAATGTTGGCTACAAATGTAATTTTGGCTTGGTCACTGCTGGACACCAAGCTCACCAAATCCACGACCTTCCACCCCAGACAGATGGCCAAACTGAGGTTGTAAATAGAATGATTGTGCATATCCTTCACATGTATAATTCAAATCACCCTCTCACATGGGATCAGATCCTTCCCTATGTCCAACATAGATACAACCGATCCCTGCATAGCTCAACCGACCACATCCCCTTTTAGGTGGGGTTGGGATTCCAACCATTGGGTCCCATAGATGTTGCACTTCCCCTTGCATTCACCTCAACCGACTCATCTCCTGCTCCAATTGAAGTTGACAAAGCCACCTGGTTCATTGAGTGGATCCAGCACATCCACCAACAGGTTCAGGATATCCTACAAAAGTCCAATGTCAAGTACAAACAATGCCATGATCAACATCGGGTGCCACATAAGTTTCAGGTGGGTGAAAAAGTTTGGTTGCACTTGCAGAAAGAACGCCTTACAGGACCCCATTGGAAGATTCGCCCACTCCGTTATGGTCCGTACACCATCACCAAGGCCGTGGGGGATAATTTTTTGAGCTCAACATTCCTCCTTTCCTTGGCCTGTAGCCAATGTTCAAGGTGGATCTCATTCGCCCTTATTTCCCACCATTATTGGACACCTCAGACGTAGCAGAACACCTGACACCAAAAACTATCAACCCTGACTACATACAACAAACATCCAATGATCATATTGTGGTCATGCATATCAAGGGCACTCGACAAAAAAGTATCCAACTTTATCGAGTCGTCAAAGCAGGGCAACTCCTGCACTAAGGCAAGTGGCTCACCCGAGGCCAAATTCAACAGAAATTTCCTCATCTGATAGGGGAAATCAATGCAATGGAGACAATTTATTCCTAATGAGGGATGATTTATCTAGGTGGATATAGGTGGATACCCACCTTTTCCAACTGGCTCAAATTAGTTTTCTAACAATTTTGGCAATTTACTATTTTTAGCAGTTTTAACTTCCGGGGCCATTTTGAGGGCCTAAATGAAGGTTTTTCAAGACAGAGATTTTAAAACTTAGCCAAAGGCATGATTGAGCCCCCAAAATTAATCTCCTTTATGATACCTTTGCAACGAGCTATCATACGCCTAAAATGGATATCGTATGCAAAAGTTACGACCCCAAGAAGTTGATGTACTAACTTACCCAGATGGGGCCCACATGACTTTTGGCGCTTCATCTCCTAGGGTTAGGTTTTTGGATGTCTAGGGTTTTTGGAATTCCTGTTTATTGTAAAAAGGCCTTCATATCCTCATTGTAATCATCTTCTTGCGAATGAGCACAACCATCACATCTCTTCTCAAAGATAAGCCGCCACCATTCCAACAAGCTTGTTTCCGCTGCATTTTATAGTTTCATCTTATTTCCTCATTGAATAGAAAACCAGTTTTATTGTATCTCTATTATTTTGTGTTAAGAACCTGTTAATAATCTGTAGTCATTTCGTTCTGCTCATAAAATCCGGATCAGGGGCATGCTCTATTTTCTCTCTCTAGAATAAGCCATAATTCAACAAGGTATGCCATTTTTTCTATAACTTTTTTTTCTGAGAGGTTTCAAGTAGTGACACCTGGAGGAATTGCATAAAACACGTTGAAGAACATTGTGTACTATTTTCATATCTTTATTCATTACAGGTACATAGTTATGATTATTTCAAGTTAGGGTTGTTGACTAATCCAAAACTAGTCATGTGAGACTAAAGAAAAGTTTGATGAAAATGCTAGTCTCTTGTTGTTAAATTTAAGGAAGGTTTGCAGGTATGTGATCATATATACCAGGTCTATTACAGAGTTACAAATCATATTTGGATGATGAAATAGATGAGGGCTTTTGGTTGAGGTACATGTTGAGTACATGGTTGAGACAAGTAGTTGATGAGTTGACACATACATGAGGTGTATAGTTGATGATGTTGGTACATATTGATGAGTCAGAGTTGATGAGTAGTTGATACATGATTGTTACATACTTGGTACATGGTTGGATGCACTTGTTTATGGTACAGGTTGATTACAGATTGTTTGGTATAGGTTGGTGCATGGTTGATGCACTTGGTTATGGTACAATTTGATTACAGGTTGATGCATGTTTCAGGTTTATTGGTACAGGTTGTTTGGTGCATGTTTATTGGCACATGTTTACAACAATATATCTCACAGTGATAGTGTGACAGTGGTTCCATCATTCTACTTATACATCAGGGCGGTTGGACGGGGAAAGGACAAGTGGTTGTAGCCACCTTTCGGTTGTAGCCAAATAACATAGGGGGTTGTAGCCTCTTGTTGGTTGTAGCTAGAGAATTGAGGAGTTGGAGCTTCCCTCAGGTTGTAGCTGGAGAAAATAGGGGGTCAAAGCCTCCTTCTAGTTGAAGCTGGAAAACAAAGGAAGTTGGTGCTTCCAATGAATGCAATTATTCAAGACTTATACGAAAAAACATTTTGTGGTTTTCTCCCACTTTGGGTTTCCACGTAAAACACTGGTGTACTGTGTATGCGTATGATTGTTCATTTTTTCATTGCTTATTTACTCTGCAATTATTGGATGATAATGCTACATTGATATAACACTTGGATTATATGGTTAAAAAAGATTAATTTTCTCTATTACTGATTCACCCCCCCTTTAAGTAATCCAACAATTGGTATCAGAGCAGGTTCCTTCATAAATCAGTTTAACCACTGAATGGTAGATCATGGAGAGCAACAACAGGGATTTGAAATTTGGCAATCAATTGTAGATGGATACCCAATACCAACAGTTCCTCCAACAAATGACAAAGCAGTGAAACTCGGTCAGAATAATTCGAAAGCCACAAATGCACTTCTGAATGGTCTTGGTGAAATGGTATTCACTAAAGTTGCACATTGTAAATCCGCTAAAGAGATTTGGGACAAACTTTGAAATATTTATGAAGGAGATTCAAAAGTCAAAGCAACAAAGCTTCAAACTTACAGAGGTCATTTCGAACAACTAAAGATGAAGGAACATTAGAATATTGCAGCTTAATTCTTACGAGTTGATGAAACAATAAATGCAATCATAGGATTGGGAGAAGAAATTCAAGAATCTGTAATTGTTAAAAAGGTACTAATATCTCTTCCTATGAGATTTGACCCTAAGATATCAACACTAGAAGAAAGAGAAGATCTAAACTCAATAAGCATGGATGAACTACATAGAATCTTCACAGCATATGAAATGAGAAATGAACATGAAAATCCAGATGTAAACGTAGCAGCCTTCAAAGCATCCAAAAGATCAAAGCAAAAGGGAAAGCAACAAGAAAAAGAACATAACAAGAATAGTACCGTCTCGAAAGATGATGAAGAAGTGGCCAACTTTGTCAGAAGACTGAACAAGGGAACCAATGGTAGGTATAGAGGTAAGATTCATTTAATATGTTTTGATTGTGATGGTATTTTTCATTTTGATAACAAATGTCTTCATAAGAAAAATAGAAATGATGAAGGTGACTCAAAAAGCAGACTAACATATAAAGGCAAAAGAACCACAAATAAAATTTTCAAGAAAAGCTTATGCACCAAATAAGACATCTCATCATCAGATGAAGATGAAGTCGGTGACAGTGAGACAGAAAGGGTTCTATTCATGGAAGTAGAAGACTATGATAAAGAAGACTCCGAAGTATAATATGAATAAGTTGAAGAAGAAATTGAAGAGGCATAAGTTGACTACTGAGAGGAATTGATGAGTGCCATGGAATTTATGAGAAGAGAAAATAGGAAAAATAAGAAGCTACAAGTGGAACTAGACAAGAAATAAGACACTCGGGAATTAGAAAAAATGATCACAAATTTGAAGGTTCAAATTGAAGAAGATAAAATAATTGAAGAATTAATCAAAGAACAACTAGAATAAAGAGATAGGATCATTGAAAATTTGGAAGCAGAGATTGTCACATTAAGAAATGATCTTGAAAATAAAAATATGCAGAACAATTCAAAAGTTTTGAATGACATTGTCAGCAGTCAAAGGCCTAATCATGACAAGTTTGGACTTGGATACAATCAGACGGAAAAGGGATCAAGCTCCAAAACAACAGAACAAGAAACATATCATAAAATCTATGCATAAACAATCAAAGGGGATAGGAAGGTCTACAGAGAAAATTACAGGGACACTCCTCCACCGAGAAGATTTAGATTTCAGAATCAATGACCAACATAAATAGATAGGTCTCAGGAAGAAGAAGGATTCATAAGAGCACCTCCTTTCAGAAGATCTTCAACTCCCAGGTATCAAACTATATTTTTTGGTTTATTCTATGCATGTAATAATTTTGGACATAAAGATGTGAATTGCAGAGCTAACAACATGAACACAAACAAATTTGAATTTCATACACAATAGGGTTATCCAAGAAGGACTAGTGAAACACAGAGAAGAAGTTACAACATATTTGAATCATTGAGCACTGAAGTGGAATGATACAAGTGTAACAAATTTGGACACATGGACAAAGATTGCAGAATGAAAATCCCTCCTAGAGAACCACAACAGAACAACAACAATCACAGAGAATAACCTCAGAAAAGGACATGGATAATAAAGCAGAATCAATACAACAATGAAGAATGTACACTCGCTCTACAAGCTAAATAGAAGAAACGTGGTTGGTATGTTGACAATGGTTGTTCAAAACACATGATAGGTGATAGAGACATGTTTCTTACATTAAGAAAGGAAAGAGATGGATCAGTCTCCTTCAGAAATGATGATTCAACTAAAATCATTGGAAAAGGCACAGTCAGAATTGGGAACAAGAATACAAAGGAAGGAATTGTTCAACTAGTAGAAGATATGAAACATAATGTTCTAAGTGTGAGTCAAATGTGTGACCAAGGTCATAAAGTTACTTTCAATTCACAAAAGTGCGAGATAAGAAAATAAGGTTTAGGAAAATTGATTGCTACAACTGCGAGAACTTCAAGCAACATATACGTGTTAAGTGAAATTGGAAATGAAAAGTGTTGTCTAGGAAAGGAAGATGAAAGTTGGCTATGGAACATAAGAATGGGTCACATACATTTTGATAAACTTTTCAAAGTCAGCAAAAGAGAAGAAGTCAGAGAAATGCCCCAGATCATGAAACCAACTGACACTCTATGCAAGCATTGCCAACAAGGAAAACAAACAAAGACTAGGTTCAAATCAAAGGAATATTCAACGATAAGACCACTGGAAATTGTGCATATTTATCTAGTTGGACCAACTACAACAAAGGGTTTAAAATGTGATAAATACTTATTGTTATTAGTTGATGATTATACAATAATGATTGCAGTTTGATTTCTCAAGAATAAGTCAGAAGCTTTTGAAAACTTCAAGATCTACAAGGAAATGGTTGAAAATGAAATGGATTCAAAAATAAAATGCTTGAGATCTTATAATGGAGAAGATTTCACTTTAAAGGAATTTATGGACTACTGCAACAATCACGGAATAAAATGGCAATTCTCCATTGCTAGGACACCTCAACATAATGGATTTGTTGAAAGAAAGAACATGACAATACATGAAATGGCTCAAACAATGTTAATGGATTCCAAGTTGACAGATATCTTTTGGACATAGGAAGTGCATACAACAGTTCACATTCAAAACAAAGAAATGCTCAGAAACAACACTGAGAAAACTCCCTACGAGCTATGGAAAGGAAGACCAACAAATGTGAAGCACTTCAAAGTTTTTGTAAGCAAATTATACATCAAAAGAGAAGATAGAAGAATGGGAAAGTTTGATTCTTGTGTGGACACAGGAGTACTTGTTGGTTACTCAAGTACAAGAAAAGCATAAAAGTGTTAGAACCTGAGATTGAACAAAGTTATGGAAAGCATCAATGTAACAATTGATGAAATAGGTAGACACGAATTAAAGGAAGAAGAAAATGAATCATTGGAACAACTTTACGAAGAAGAAACAAAAGATGAAAAAGAAGGGGAAGACGAAGAGGATCCGACAGAAGTAGAAGAGCAAGTTCAATAAGTGACTCCAAAGACACCTAAAAGATGAGTACAAAAGAATAATCCTTCAGATCATATTATCAAAAACAAATATGTAGGAGTTGAGACTAGGAGAAGAATGCGTTCACTAGAACAAATGCACCTAGCACTCACATCTACGATTGAACCAACCTGTTTTGAAGAGGCCATCAAGGATGAATTTTGGAATAAGGCCATGGATGAAGAATTTTATGAAATAGAGAAAAAGGACACTTGGGAATTGGTTCCAAGACCAAAGGATAAGAATGTGATTGACACAAAGTGGGTATACATGAATAAATTGAATGAATATGGACATGTTTCAAAGAACAAAGATAGATTGGTATGTAAAGGATATGCACAGGTTGAATGAATCAACATTGAAGAGACATTTTCCCCAGTTTCCAGAATGGAAGCAATCTGATTGCTTTTAGCTTATGCATGCTCCAAAAATATTAAAGTGTATTAGATGGGCGTAAAATCAACTTTTTTGAATGGGGAACTTGAAGAAGAAGTCTACATTGAACAACCATAAGGATTTCAGTTGCCAAAGAACACAGATTATGTGTGTAAATTAAAGAATACCTTGTATGGTTTAAAACCAGATCCTAGAGCATTGTACTCTAGATTGGATAAATATCTACAACAGGAAGGGTTTAGAAAAGGAAGTGCAGACAACAACCTCTACATCAAGGTAAGTCAAGATAGTATTTTATTAATTGAAGTTTATGTTGATGATATTATTTTTGGTAGTGATGATGACATGTTAAGCCAGATATTTGAAAAGGATATGCATAATGAATTTGAAATGTCATTACTTGGATAACTATCCTTCTTTTTGGGACTTTAGATACATCAAACCAAGTATATCAGAGAAATGCTAAAGAGGTTCGGAATGGAAGATTGCAAACCAATTATCACTCCCATGCAAACCAGTTGCAAGTTGTGAAAAGATGATGATTCAAAGTCTACATATCAAAGGAAATACAGGTCAACGATTGGTAGCCTACTATATGTGAAAACATCCAGACCAGATGTAATGCAGGAAGTTGGACAGGTGGAACAATTTCAAGAATCACCAAAGGAATCACATGTATTAGCAATGAATATGATTTTCAAATATATCAAAGGAACAAAAGAGTTTTGATTATGGTATCCAAAAGGAAAGGATCTATCACTTATTTCCTATAGAGATGCAGATTGGGTAGGTTGTATTGATGACCAATGAAGCACCAGTGGAGAAAATTTCTAATTGGGTGAGTGTTTAGTATCATGGGTAAGAAATAAACAATCATCAGTATCTTTATGTACAACCGAGGCAAATTATATTGTAGCAAGAACATGTTGTACATAAGTTCTATGGGTGAAACAAACTTTGACAGATATACAGGTTGAGTATGATGAGCCCATTCCTATCTATTGTGATAATACAAGTGCCTTCAGTATCTCAAAGAGCCCGGTGATGCACTCCAAGATGAAGCACATTCCAGTCAAGTATCACTTTCTACGAGAACATGTTGCAGAAAAGAACATCATAGTTGAGTATGCGGGCACAAAAGAACAAGTGGCAGACATCTTCACAAAACCACTTCCACAGGAATCCTTTGAGTATATTCACCAGAGACCCGGAGTTATTTCTACTCCAAAATGAATTCTTTTGAATGCTCATCTTATATGTCTTAGATGTACATGAGGAAGAACCATAAACAAAACAATTCAGTTAGGGGGAGCAACCCCAGATGGAAAGATACCTTTGCCATTGATGACAAAGGGGGAGAGATTTATCAATTTCAGAAGACAAAGGAATAATTCCAGGGGTAGCAATGGTCACATAGATGCAGAGGACAGAGGCATGGTTCCAGGGGGAGTATGAGTGATATAACTTCAGTATTGCATGACATGATTTCAATATTGCATCAGAGTGTTTCCATCAATGCCAAAGGGGGATATTGTTGATTAAGGTTGGTTGTCATTGATATCAACCCTTGAAGGAAGTTGGATAACCCAGGTTTGGGTAATGGACCCAAGTTTTTTTGATGGATAACGATATGAGTTTTGATATATTTGCAGGTAATACTATTCTATATGGATAGTACATGTCATTCCATTTCCAGTGGTATGTGTAACGTCACATAACTCCTCACGGTTAGAGAGTTATGGCCATGTGAAGTTGGAGAATCCTCATGAGTCATCTAGAAGCCCCAAAAGGTCAAAGTAGTCAAATTGGTTTAAGAGTTTTTTAGAAGGTAAATAATAAAGTGAAGTGATGAGTGTACTATAATTCAAAGTGAATATACAATAAATTATTTAAATAATAAAGTTAATGGAGAAATTACTAAATTGACAAGTGGTTAGAAGTGGGTTAGTCCTAAAATAAGGAAAGTGGTTTAATATGGTTAGGAGGTAACCCCTTGAGGTAAAGTGAAGAGATGAGTGTACTATAAGTCAAAGTGGATACACAATAAATTATTTAAATAATAGATTTAATGGATAAATTACTAATTGGACAAGTGGTTAGAAGTTGGTTAACCCTAAAATAAGGAAAGTGGGTTAAGATGGTTAAAAGGTAAGCCCTTGAGGAAGCTACATGAAAGTATAAATAAGAGGCAAGGCTCTCTCATTTCATATCACACTTGAGCATATTGAATATCTACAGGTGACTGAGGTAACCAAAGGATATCTAAGCTGAATTTTAGAGAGAAGGTGAAGTAAAAAAGGTCGAAATTCAAGGGAGGATCAATTCTTTTGATGATGCTTTCTAAGATCTGTTGGAACACACATGTTTTTTTTAATACTCCAATCACAAAAAGTTGAAGCCTCCCACTCTTTCAAATAACAAAGAATGATAACCATAAACCTCAAATCTCTAATTTTGGGATTTCGTAGATCTAACAGATATACATATCAAAGCTCCCAATGTCCCGACATGCGAAATAGCGAAGTTGGGTTAAGTTTAGTCATGATCATCGAAACATCGAGCAACGATTATCGCTTTTTTAATAAATCACACTTTCACGATTCAGGAGTCACCTCAAGCGACCTTCGAGTGTCCGATGTACAAAGTCGCGAAAGCGACTTAAGATAAACCTGGTTAATTACAAGACTAACGATAATTAACGTTAGTTAAGTATCGCGACTTCGTGACTCGATGGTTTTACCTTAGAACGACACCTTTGTAATCCCGATACCCGAGGTCACGAGATTTATAAACTAATCATGATCAATTAAGAACTTAAGTCTGATCAAAGTTAATTAACCAAATCACAATATTGCAAATATGGGGTTCATGGCCCAAGACTATGAATCAAATCGTTTGAGACTACGAATGCCGAAAAAGGATTAAGAACTAATTGCGATTAATTAAAGGATTAAAATGGATTAATTAATATCTTAAACAACTTTAAACCTGTGGAGCTTACGAGTAAAGAATTAAATGTTTCTACGATCATCCCAAGTCACGAAATATCAAACATTTATGGCATTTATAAGATAATTAGGGAAATAATTGAAAATAAGATCTTGCTTTATTTCAAAATCTTTCGAATTAAACGTTGTGTCAGCAAGGACCAACACAGAATCAAGTATTCTAAACGAAAGAATTTTTGTCATTATTTGAATTTCATTATAGTTTCACAAAGACAGTTTATTGAAATAACCATTGTTTATATTTTCATCCTCTATAATAGGAAATATAATCTTGAGATTGTATATCATGGCTCCACAGAAAATGCCCAAAACCACTGGTGAAAGTTCAGGTCAGAGTTTGGATATTATTTCTGATACCTCGCCTAGAAACATGGACACAGTCAAAACATGGACACAGGTTTTCAACATCTTGCAGTATGAGCTGATAAATTGTCTAGATGACTCGAGCTACAATGAGAAAGCTGATTTGTATATCAAATACAAAGTGGTCGCTCAGTCGGAGATGCAAAAGGTAGCAACAAGGCCGCGACTTTTTCCCTATTGTGATATGGTTAAATGGGCACTGGACCACGTAGATGTCCCGACTAGGAAAATATTTAATGCACAGAAGGTGTCTGTTGGGACATTCAGGACGGAGATCTGCAAGCGATGTAAAAATTGTTTCCCACACCCATTTTTACTTACAATGCCGAATTCTTGGAGGGTTTCAAAAAGAAAGAATGTGAGCAATTTGTAAAAATCTTATCCGACCTGATCAAAGATTGGTGCTCATGCCCTGAAAAGTTCAGAGCAGACACTCATGGTATATACACAATCTCTTCGTTACAACCACAATTTATGTGTATAGCGATGAAGGTATGCAGGCTTTATGGAAGGGAGAATACTACACATTTTTTACTTCCATGGGTACCACTTATCCACACAGTGGCATAGGGGTACTCTTTCGACTGGGCCAAATTGTTGTCAAACAGTCTGGCCAACCAAGTTACAGAATATCAAGCACAAAGGGCGAGTGGGAAATAAACTTCATTGTTCATGTCTGCTTACATTATGGATGCCATATGCTTCATGACACCATTTCCATTGATGAGCTGGAGATGGAATCCAAATAACGTAGAGCCTATTCATGTATACCACTCCAAAATCTGGGAAGATAAATCCAAAGACTTCGTCTATGATATTTTCAACTGTGTAAGGGTACTAATGCATGTCGTTATCTTCAGCCATCCACCTCCCAGGATTTCAGATAAAGTCGTGGAAAACTTGAACAGCATGGAAGACCGATACTTAGAAGAAGAATTCTCTTATATTAGGGTTTTTGGCTGCTCTGTCCCCCCATATGCCCTACCTCTATTCTTACCAGAGAAGCTAGTATGTCGAGAACTCGCCAGGAAAACTGTGCTCGACGGGATAAGAAAAGAACTCAAAGGAGTTCAGAGAAAGGTATGGACATCCTTTCCCATACACATTGGTACATATTATTTATTAGATTTCGGCCATGCCAAAGTGGAGGCTACGACCTTGGAGGAACTGAAACTAATAGACATTGAATTTAAGAAACACGATCCTCATAAGGTCATGGGTAACCATATGGAAAGTTGTGGTCTAAAAATATATGAGCACGGAAATTCCCCTCATGACGAAATGTTCCGAGGAGTGATATCCTATTTAGAAGTCTTAAGTCGGGTTTGATCTCTACTGCCCAGAGATATGATAGATTTCTACAAATTCCAGGAACACCGAAAAAGTGGCCTCCCCAAATTTTTGCAGAGAAAAACCTCAAAACATCCAAGTGCACAACAAATAGGAGCCCAAGGTTTAGTGGATACAAATCCTGGCAAACAAAAAAATCAGGAGAACACAGAGGACACTGAGACCTCGAAACATGAAACTAAGATCCCAAGCCAAGAGAAAAAACTCCCAGAGACAGATACACTAGTTAAATAGGTCAAGGATAAAATAGATACCCCCTCAAAGTGGGTAGGAGACACACTCTTGTCTCCATAAAATGAACTGGACATAGATGCTATCATAAAACAAGCATCCAAAGAAATCGGCAGTCCCATTCCATCCGTCACACCCTTACAATATACAAAGGGGAACCCCAATGCAGAGATAATATCTAAAGAGGATTTAACACCTATATCTATAGAAGAATTGCCTCCTAGCGATTTATTTTTTAGCAAGAAAAGGAAGGCCGTGGTGAAGAGAGAAACATATCAAAAAGCGGGTGCAACGGCTAAAAAGTATAGAATATTAACATATGGAGAAGCTTTAAAAGAGGAAGAATTTGCCATGAGATAGAAGTAGCATTGGGGGATTATGCAACGTCCAACCAATATTCAGTTGGAACCTTGAAGGAACGGATGAACAAAAGGGACCTGTTGATTAGCAAATTACAACCTCAGATAGCAGATGTAGAGACGAATGCCAGGAATGAGGCATACAAATATTTTGAACAAACCAAAGCAGTCGAACAATAGGAAATTGAACAACTCAAATCTAATCTTGAGAAAATGCAACAGTCGGCTTAGACAAGTCAAGCACAGGTAAGTCAACAGGAGGAATTAATAAAAAAACTAAAATCTAAATTAAATTATACTAAAAGCTAGGTCATAGATATAGCAGTATTTCGAATTCAATCCACTAAAATACGAAAGAAGATCGAAGCAGCTCAAAAGAGTCTACTTACTAAAGTAGAAATCATCCAGGAACATTTTTAGTTGATAGATCAAGCCTTAGAAAAAATTACCTTAAGACAAAGAGAAGATAAGGTGGCTCAAAGTACTTCTCAGGAGGCTATCATAGCAACAACGAAAGAGGAAATGGTCATCGCTTCTGTATTATCCATTCGAGAACAAACCAGAGGTAACATTCTGTTAAAATCATGGGAGCATAATCTGTCAGAGAACAAAAAAATGGCTAAAGAGGTGAGAGACTCTTGTGAAGAAACATTTTTCCTAATAAATAAAAAATTGCTAGATCTCGATAAGGAGAATAAATCTGGAACATTGGGCAAGATTAACATAGTTAAACATCTACTAGATATCAAGGAAAATGGGGAAAGAGACCAAGTTGAAATATCTCAGATAAAACAAGTCGATATTGCCCAAATAGACAAATGGTTGATAAAACTGAACCTATAGTTATTGTCTATCATTTTAGAAGACAGGCAAATAGGAGAAATACTGCCAGAATTGGAGAGGAAGTGCTACGCTTTCGAAGCAAATGATCAAACTAAACTTCCCAAGTTGATAACCTAGTTGGTAGAAAAGTGTGTAAATTGTATTGAACAAGGGAAAGGGAATATTTTCTGGAGGCCAGTAATACAGTTTCTCATTCCATCCTATTTTGGAGCTAGAGGACAAAGAAAGGAAAACACCCCACCAACATGAAGGAAGACAAGGGACAACAAAGTGAAACGTTTCATCTTTTCATTTGTAACCAAAACTTTTAGAATGATAGAATTCTAAACTTCTTAATCTAGTATAAATATACATTTTGAGAAAGAAGTAGGGGCTTCTTTTTACCGATTGTAAAGGAGAAGACTCTCTTCACTAAGAATTAATACAAATGTAGGCCAGAGATTCTACATCTCGTCTATTCTGAGTTATGTGTTCTTTTTATTTTCATATTCCAACATACTTTCATATATTTTCTTTGATGAATGCAAATCACAATTTAGTACAACCTCTACCGTGGTTATGTTATATTCAATAATCTATTAACAAACATATTTTCCTCTATATTCACTATCAGTTAATACAAGACTTGCATGTTAATTAGATACTATATTTTATACTTCATTGAAGATTACATCAATCATTTTCTTCTTCTGTTACAAAGAAATATTCTTCAACTTTTGATGCCTTGCTTTGATTAGAATCTTTATGTTTTTCTTTCCATTCATTCTATATTTTGATTTTAACTCAGGTACGAGAAACAACCTCTGAGCTATTATAATATTAATTCATTTTAAAGAAATTTTCTCTGTTATTTATGTGGTGAAAGGAAAACATTGAAACATTTTCCTCATTTCCTGATGCCTGACATTATACTTATAGCCTTAGTATAAACTCAGAAACAACATATTTTTGGCGACACTGCCGAGGACGGAGAAACGAAGTTATTTTTCCTTGGGAGAATGACTTTTGCAAAGTTTCTTTCTTTGATAGTGAACAAAGACTGAACACATTATAAATGCTAAGTTTTTATTATTCACTTGGTGACTCCACAATTTAAATAAGTTGGCATCCAGTCGAAGGAACACTAGACAAAACCCAGATGATAAGCAGACCACACCTATTTCCGACCCTGAAAACATACTGAAACCAAGAGGATTCCTTAAGCAAGCTACTGTGGTTTACCAACCTAAATCCACACAGTCTAAGGCTAAGGTTCCACTTGAAACCATAAATCCTAAGTTAGTCCTACCTGAAATTAAGATTGAAGCTCATTTGACTACCTCCTGTCTAAGTGAAGGTGAAACATCTAAAGTAAAGTCTATTTCGATTGATATCCCATTAGCTCTCGAACTAAATTTTCCAACCTCAAAAAGTCTATAAGAGTATACCATACACTTAGATTAAACTCTTGTAGGTTCTCCCATTTACATATCTTGCAAGTCAGAGGAACCGAGTCCCTGTATCCTGTTTCCCCCTTTTTTAGTTTTTTCATCTCCTGATAAATGGTTCTCAGAATCTTTTTTTCTTCATTCCGAAGAAGCTAAAGGATTTATATACATCTTTGAAAACCCTCTTTATAACGTATCAGTTTCCTCTCCTAGAATATCTATGGCAGCTACCGGAGGAGGAGAAGGGGGCGGCCAAGGCCCACCCCCACCCCCCAGGATTTTCACTAAAGTAGCTGCCAAATACGCTCCTTTGATCCTCCCAGTACACCTTCATGATTTGCTTGAAAACTACATGAAACATCTACTGAAGTTTATAGGGGAAGGAGACTTAACCACAACCGAAAATATAAATTTCTTTGATCAATTCACAGATATTCTCGGTCTCGAACATGAAGACGTGTATTCATGGTTGTTTGTTCAAACTTTCGAAGGATAGGTGAGAAACTAGTTTCAAAGTTTACCCACAGGTTCGATATTATCCTACGATGCACTAGAAAACTCTTTTCTCAGACAATGGTGTGAAAGGAAAGATCACTTATATTATTTAACTGAGTTTGGGGCTTTAAGAAAAAACAATTCAGAAATTGTTATTGAATTTATCCAAAGATTTAATAAATTATATAACAAAATCCCAATCAAAGTTAAACATTCCCAGCCTGCATAAAGTGTAACTTTTGTAGGATCTTTTGAACCCGATTTCACACTATTATTGAGAGAAAGGAGATTGGTCGAACTTACCCAAATGAAAGACGATGCCGTAGAAATTGAGTCAAATATGATGGCTTTTGGAAAATTAAAAACAAAAGTGGAAATGGGAAACAAAGAGATTAAACGATTTAGGGAACAAGCAGGACCCTCCGGATGTGGGAGGTTTGCAGATGACAAGATGGATGATATGGAAAAGATAATAAAAGAAATTTCAAATAAAATTTCAAATATGGAACTAGATCAATCTAAAGCAGATCAGTTCATTAGGAGAGAGTTCAGGAGGAACCCCAATCCTCAAATACAACAAAGACAAATTATAAATGAAGATCAAAGAGTTCATACTCCTTTGAAGAATGGAAATTTTATAGGAGGAAATGACATACAAGATTTTGAGGATTTAGAAGAAGATAGGAATAATCTCGTCAAGGATAGTTATCAACCTCATTTAACTAGACAAGATTATGAGAGGTTTTTAAAAACAAAACATCGGTCTAATGAGGATATCAACACAGATAGTACAGATGATCCTTATTTCCAAGGAATCACCTATACTATAATGTCTGAGCTCCAAAACAAGTATAATCTAAGGTCTAAAACTAAAAACATAACAACTACCCAACCAAAGAAAATCATGCCGAGAGGCGAAGTATATGAACCAACTCCAAAAGAAACTGAAACATAAAACACCAAAATAAAAGGAGTTGAACCACAAGGTGTCAAAGCTAAGACATCCGAAACACAGACGGCAGGAACAAAAACAATTGGAAATAAAAAAATACAAACAAATAAAGCAGAAAAGAAGGAGACCGAAGTACCAATCAGAGAAACTGAAAAAAAAATAGGAAGTTTCAGCCTAGAAAATGAGATTAACAAAATCAAAATACCGATACCTTTGGTTGAACTGGCAAAGAACCCCGTCTACCGAAAACAAATCACCAAAATGATAAATTTTTCAGATATGGGAAGTCAAGATGACGTTATAAATTTGGAATATCACAAGCCTAATATAATTTTTGGTTCACATTTTGAAGGAGCCAGAGATATCGTTGCCCCTTTCTACATTACACTAAATGTGCATGATTGTATGCTACATAACTACATGCTGGATTCTGGAGCCTCGCATAATGTGATGCCCAAGGCTATTATGGATAGAATTGGCCTCAAAATTACCAGGCCGTACAGAGACCTGTATTCATTTGATTCAAGAAAAGTTAAATGTGTGGGCATGATCAAAGACTTAGTAGTAAATCTTGCACAGATCCCAATAAAAAGTGTTTTATGGATGTGGTTATTGATGATATACCTCTGAAGTATGGTATGCTATTATCTAGGTCTTGGGGCACTAATCTTGGAGGATCCCTTTAGCTGGACATGACATATGCCTCGATTCCCATCTTCGGAGGACAGTTCACCTGATTATACCGGGAAACACGACTGGCATATATGGTAAGTGATCCACATAATCCCAACAATTACCCTATTTATGTTGCTGATCAGGATCTTGGAAATTGTATTTTATCAATTGATGACAATATAGATGAATGTACTGAATATTTCACAGAAAAAAATTAAACAGATGAGATAAAAGAAAGTGTATATATTATTGGAATCTGGAAAATGTATTTCGATGGTGCTTCGTCATGTGAAGGAGAAGGCACATGAGTACTCTTTGTAGCACCTGTGGATGAGTTTATCATTCCTTTCTCTTATAGACTACAGTGGGACATAGATTACACGAACAATGTATGCGAGTATGAAGCCTTGGTCTTGGGATTAGAAGCTGCCAGGAAGCTAAACATAAAGAACTTGGAAGTCTATGGAGACGCGGAATTAATTGAAAAACAAATAAATCGGTAGTACTAGGACAAACACCCAAGATTGAGATCTTATAGAAACTGCACCTGGGATTTAATGGAATTTTTTTTCTCATCAGTTAATGTTCATTACATTCCCTGTACAAAAAATCTGCAAGCTGATTCATTAGCCAAATCAGACTCAACTTTTGCACCTCCTACAGCTTTTAAACTCAAGTATCACATAGAGATGAGGCACAGAACCTCCATACCAAACAATATACAACAATGGAAGGTGTTCAAAGATGATGAACAGATCATAAATTTCCCCAAAATGGTGGAAGAATTTGCCGAGACACACATTGACCAAGAAAACCAGAACGACCATACTTGGATTATGCAAGAAGGGGAAGATCCTCAAAAGTTCCAAGAAAAGATTGTGAATCATCACATGTTAGTACTAAAAAAAAACCAAATCCCTAAAGGTCTAATCCCCTTAGAAAGACTATTTGACCAAAATGATATGCCCTTAAAATCTACTCTGCAACCTCAACCAGAAGAAGTCGGAGATTGTGATATAGGTACCAAAGAAAAGCCTAGAATAGTAGAAATATCAAAATATCTTCCTCCTGAGATGAAAGGTAAGTATGCAGATTTAATCGAGAAATATAAAGACTTTTTTTCTTGGTCTTAGGATTAGCTAAGAACTTATGACACCACTATGATCAAACACAATATTCCTTTAAACCAGGTGTCAAACCTTTCAAACAGAAGCTTAGGCAAATCAATCCTATATTATTGCCCGTGGTCGAAAAAGAAGTAAAAAAGCTCCCGGACGCTAAAATAATTGTACCACTCAGGTATTCTAAGTGGGTAGCTAATATGGTCCTGGTTAGGAAGAAGAGCGGAGAAATTAGACTGTGTGTAGATTTTGAAAATTTAAATAAATCATCTCTCAAAGACAATTATCTGCTACCCAAAATGGACCATGTTCTAGAAAAAGTGGTCGGAGCAAATAGAATGTCAATGATTGACAGTTTTTCTGGTTACAATCAAATTGTTGTTAACAAGGGTGATAAAGAAAAGACAACATTCACCACCCCATGGGGTACATTTATGTATGACGAAATTCTTTTTGGTTTGATGAATGCAGGTGCTACTTTCCAGTGAGCTATGGATATCACCTTCATCAACGAAAGAGATAAATTCATTGCTATTTATCTTGATGATCTAACCGTTTTTTCCAAATCTGATGAAGAACATCTAATCCACCTCAAGCAAACGTTCGAGAAATGCCGCAAATTTGGTTTGTCTCTAAATCCCAAGAAATCTCACTTTGTGATGCAAGAAGGTAAACTCTTGGGCCATATTGTATCTAGAGACAGAATTAAAATTGATCCTAAAAGGGTCGAATCTATTGATACTATAAATATTCCTAGAAATGTAAAAGAAATACAATCATTTTTAGGGAAAATAATGTTTTTGAGGAGATTTATCCCGAACTTTGCTGAAATTATGAAATTGATTACATATATGCTCAAGAAGAAAAACGAAGTCAAATGGACGGCTGAAGCAAAAACATCATTTGCACACATCACGAAAATTATAGGTGAAGCACCTGTACTGGCAAGCCTTGATTATCTAAAGGAATTTTTGATCTTTTTGTTTTCATCCGAACACACAATTGCAATGTTGCTCCTCTAGAAGAACAAAGAGGGTTTTGAGAAACCAATAACGTTTTTCAGTAAGAGACTTAGAGATGTAGAGTTGAGGTACAACATAATGGAAAAATAGGCATATGCCATGGTGAAAGCACTAAAATATTTCAGAACCTACGTACTGCATTCCAAGATCATTGCATATGTACCCACCAGTTTCGTTAAGGATATATTGGTTCAACCTGATAGTGACGGGAAGAGGGGTTGGTGGCTGGCTAAAATTCAAGAATTCGATCTAGAGGTAAAACCTACAAATCTTGTAAAGGGACAAGGTTTGGTTAAGCTACTAGTTGAATCAAATTTCAGAGTGCTTGGAATAAATAACCTACAAGAGTAGGAAGGATATTTAGACATAGACAAATTTGATGACCAGATAGCTACAACCAGACTCAAAGAGAAGTTTGCATCTTTGGGTTGGTATAAAGACATAGTATCTTATATTCTAACTCTAAAATGCCCAAACGACATGTCTCCGTCTAAGACTAGGACATTGAAATTGCATGCGGTAAAGTATTATATCTCAAAAAACCAGTTGTATTGGAAAGACCCTCTAGGTTTTCTACTAGTTTGTTTAGCAGAGTCTGAAACATAAAGAGTTATAAATGAATTTCACAAGGGAGTGTGCGGAGGACATCATGCGTGGAGAGAAAAAACCTATAAAATCCTGAGAGAAGGATATTATTGCCTAAAGTTGTTCGCATATGTGAATGCCAAAGTCAAAGCCTGTAACTCCTGTCAATTATTTTCAGGCAAGCAGAAACTCCCAGCGTTACCTTTGGTCCCTATTAAAATAGAAACCCCTTTTCAACAATGGGGGTTAGATTTTATAGGCGAAATCAATCCACACTCCAACACGCAAAATAGATGGATCCTGACCGCTACATAATATTTCACCAAATGGGTAGAAGCTATCTTGACCAGGAAAGCAACAAATTCAGTGGTAATAAATTTACTGGAGGAAAATATCTTATCTAGATTCAGTTGTCCCTGAAAGATAGTTACAGATAATGCCCAGGCATTCAAATCTATGGCAATGGTTAACTTTTGCCAAAAATACAATATTGTGCTGGGTCATTCTACAACGTACTATCCTCAAGGAAATGGGTTAGCTGAATCATCAAACAAAAGCTTAATCACCATAATAAAAAAGGTTTTGAACGAAAATAAGAAAGCTTGGCATGTGCATTTGAAATATGCTTTGTGGGCAAATCGGATAGGCACCAAGAAATCGATCGGTACTTCTCCATTTCAAATGGTATACGAAACCAATGTAGTATTACCCATAAATTTGGCTCTACCTATAATGAAACTTTGGAAAGATGAAAAGGAAGAACCAAATCATGTCACAAGAAGAATAAATCAACTGATCGAAGTTTAGCAAAATAGGGCTGAAGTGGATGAAAAAATTTAGAAATACCAAGACAACATGAAATCCTTGTTCGATCATAAGGCTAAAGATAGGGAATTCCTCCACGAAGACTTATTTTTGAAATGGGACGCTAGGAGAGAAGACTCAGCCAAGCATGGAATATTCGATCACATCTGGTATCGACCATTCAAAGTTACAACCTTCGAAGGTAAAAACTCATTTCTTCTAGAAAATTTGGATGGTAAAATCCTCAACACCCCTATCAATGTGCGTTATCTTAAGCAATATATGAAATAAATGATTTCCAAAATCCCATTGTATATACCGGTTTGTGTTTTCTGTTTTTATGGTTTTTAGGTGAGTCTTACTTCCACCTCAAATAAAATAGGTTAGTGATTTCATAGAAAAGTAAATGCAAAATAATTTACACATTGAACGTTGTGTCTTGTAAAACCCTAACACTCTTCATGTTGTTTTTACACAGGATTGTTGTCGATAGCTTGAACATTACGAAGGAGACAAACAAGTGGTCATATATCAGAAATATTCGTTATCTCGAAATAAGTGATAAATAAATAATTTACTTAGATGAGAGAGAGATGGAAAATCAAAGGTATGAGTCTCTAAATTATTTTGATTTCCAAAGAATATCACCTAGTGAAACAATGGTCTTATATATATAAAGATACTCGCTCGATTTATTATCAAAAGAACGATTTTCAAAATAAATCATAAAAGCGATCATACAGATAAAATTAAAATAAATGGAAACAAAAAAAAATAAAGTGAACTCAGAGAACATTTTTTCAAGAGTCGGGTTTGCATTATAAGAATCACGTTTATGAAATCAAAAACCCCTCTGTCACCTTGTTCAAATATTTGGTATTATTCTCCTTGACTCCAGATGCCTCCCCATGGCCTCCACAGAGGAAGGAGGGGTTACGCTTTACTTCTGAAAGCTGACAAACAAATCTTTAGAAAAAGGGCAAGTCCTCATAGCTCCTCACGATCCTACTAAACAGAAGTATGTATAGGCTAATCCTAACTCTCTTAGTTCTTTTAATAGGTTTTAAATGATTAGTCTTGCTCAGAAGAAGGCCCCTGGAAAAAAAAAATCCCCATAATTTTTCCTGCAAACGAAGATGTTTTGAAGGTCAAAAGAAGACTTGTACAGAGTAATCAAAGTGAGTTAACATAACTTTGTTGCAAAAATTATTAACAGATATCACCCCTAGTATTCTTTATAAAAATTGATTTCCCCCACTTCATGTTCTAAAAAGAAAAGTATAAGACAGATGTTGAAAGAAAATTCACAAATGATTGCCCCCATCTAGTCCAAAAAATAGATGATGAAAGGAAATTCATTAAATGATTTCCCTCATCTAAACATTTAAATGAAAAGTTACAAACTGAAGTGGTGAAAGGAAATTCAATAAAGGGAATTAGATAACTTCACCGGGGTACGGAACATGCTCGCTGGCAGTGAAGCAATGTCTAAGATATATGTAAGGATGTTATACATGAATTATATTGTACTATGGTAACCAATTTTCTTTTGGACTATATCTACATCCCAAGTTCATGTGGGACTCCCTGATTAAAAAACACCGAAATTACTTTGACTTGATGCAAGAAATATCGATAGAACCTGTTAGAAATCCTAAGGTTGTAACTTGTTTTGATTATCTTAAGAAGATCTGAAATTAGTTTTAAGGAGGAGGAAGTCATCGAAGGACCTAAAATTGAGATTAGTAAATGATTAAGCTTTGAAATCTTTCAGATATAAAGATGAGACCTCAGATTCTCTCTATACCCTCTTTTTGAAAACGTTTCACAAAAATTAAAGTAATGACTCCATTTTCCCAATAAAGGCACGTGGTCTACTGTTCTTCTCATCCCACAGGGAGATGAGATCCCTAGATGGAGCCTATGTTGGAACACACATTTTTTTTTTAATACTCCAGTTACAAAAAGTTGAAGCCGCCCACTCTTTCAAATAACAAAGAACGATAACCATAAACCTCAAATCTCGGATTTCAGGATTTTGCAGATCTAACGGATATACATATCAAAGCTCCCAATGTCACGACATGAGAAATATCGAAGTCAGGTTAAGTTTAATCATGATCATCAAAACATGGAGCAAAAATTATCACTTTTTTAATGCATCGCGCTTTCGCGATTTGGGAGTCACGCCCCGAGCGACCTTCAAGTGTCCAATGTACAAAGTCGTGAAATCGACTTAAGATAAACCTGGTTAATTACAAGACTAATGATAATTAATGTTAGTTAAGTATCATGACTTCACAACTCAACAGTTTTACCTTAGAACGACACCTTTGTAATCCTGATACCGAAGGTCGTGAGATTTATAAACTAATCACAATCAATTAAGAACTTAATTCTGATCAAAGTTAATTAACCAAATCGCAATATCACAAATTTGGGGTTCATGGCCCAAGACTATGAACGCCAAAAAAGGATTAAGAACTAATTGCAATTAATTAAAGGATTGAAATGGATTAATTAATATCTTAAACAACTTTAAACCTGTGGAAATTATGGGTAGAGAATTAAATGTTTCTACGATCATCCCAAGTCACGAAATATCAAACATTTATGGCATTTATAAGCTAATTAGGGAAATGATTGAAAATAAGATCTTGCTTTATTTCCAAATCTTTTGAATTAAATGTCGTGTTAGCAAGGACCCACACAGACACGAGTATTCTAAATGAAATATTTTTCGTCATTATTTAAATTTCATTGTAGTTTCATAGAGCCAGTTTAGTGAGATAACCATTGTTTATATTTTCATCCTCTGTAACAGGAAATATAATCTCGAGATTTTATATCATGGCTCCACGGAAAACGTCCAAAACAGTTGGTGAAAGTTTAGGTCAGAGTTCAGATATTATTTCTGATACCTCGCCTAGAAACAACGACACAATCAAAACATGGACACATGTTTTCAACATCTTGCAGTACGAGCTGATAAATTTCCCAGATGACTCAAGCGACAATGAGAAAGATGATTTGTATATCAAATACAAAGTGGTCGCTTAGTTAGAGATGCAAAAGGTAGCAACAAGGCCACATATTTTTCCCTATTGCGATATGGTTAAATGGGCACTGGACCACGTAGATGTCCCAACTAGGACAATATTTAACACGCAGAAGGTGGTTGTTGGGACATTCAGGCTAGAGCATCTGCAGGTGATGTACAAATTGTCTCCCACACCCAATTTTACTTACATTTCCGAATTCTTGGAGGGTTTCAAAAAGAAAGAATGCAAGAAATTTGGAAAAAGCTTGTCCAACATGATCAAACATTGGTGCTCATGCCCTAAAATTTTTAGAGAAGACAGTCATGGTATATACACAATATCTTTGTTACATCTACAATTTATGTATATAGCGATGATGGTATGCAGGCTTTATGGAAGAGAGAATATTGTGCATTTTGTACTTCCATGGGTTCTGCTTATCCACACAGTAGTAGAGGGGTACTATTTCGACTGGGCTAAATTGTTGTTAGACATTCTGGCCAACCAAGTTACAGAATATCAAGCACAAAGGGTGAGTGGGAAAACAACTTCATTCTTCATGTCTACTTACATTATGGATTCTGTATGCTTCATGACACCTTTTCCATTGATGAGCTGGATTTGGACTCCAAATAATGCAGAGCCTATTCATGTATACCACTCCAAACTATGGGAAGATAAAGACAAAGACTTCATCTATGAGATTTTAAACTATGTAATGGTACCAATTCATGTCGTTATCTTCATCCATCCACCTCCCAGGATTTCAGATAAATTTGTGGAAAACTTGAACAGCGTGGTAGACTGGTACCTAGAAGAATAGTTCTCGTATATTAGGATTTTTGGCTTCTCTGTCCCCCGATATTCCCTACCGGTATTCTTACCAGACAAGCTAGTATGTCGAGAAATTTCCAGGCAAACTGTGCTCAGAGGGATAAGAAAAGAACTCAAAAGAGTTCAGAAAAAGGTATGGCCATCCTTTCCCATACACATTGGTACATATTCTTTATTAAATTTAAGACATGCCAAAGAAAAGGCCACAACCTTGGAGGAAATGAAACTAGTAGACATTGAATTTAAGAAACACGATCCTCATAAGGTCACGGGTAACCATATGGCAAGTTTTGGTCTAAAAATATATGAGAACGAAAATTCCCCTCATGATGAAATGTTCTGAGGAGTGAGATCCTACTCAGAAGTCTTAAGTCGGGTTCGAGCTCTTCTTCCTGGAGATATGACTAATTTCTACAAATTCCAGGAACACCAGAAAAGTGGCCTCCCCAAAGTTTTGTAGGGAAAAACCTCAAAACCTCCAGGTGCACAAAAAATAGGAGCCCAAGGTTCATCAAATACAAATCCTGACAAACAAAAAAATTAGGAGAACACAAAGGACACTGAGACCTCGAAATAGGAAACCGAGATCCCAATCCAAGAGAAAAAACTCCCAGAGACATATACACTAGTTAAATAGGTCAAGTGTCAAACAAAGACCCCCTCAAAGGGGGTAGGAGACACACCCTTGTCTCCATCAAATGAACCAGAAAAAGATGCTATCATAAAACAAGAATCCAAAGAAATCGACAGTCCCATTCCATCCATCACACACTTACAATCTAAAAAGGGGAACCCAAATGCACAAATAATATCTAAAGAGGATTTAACACCTATCTCTATAGAAGAATTGTGTCCTAGCGATTTATTTTTTAGCAAGAAAAGGAAGGTCGTGGTGAAGAGATAAACATATCAAAAAGAGGGTGCAATGGCTAAAAAGTATAGAATATTAACGGATGGAGAAGCTTTAAAAGAAGAAGAATTCGCTAATGAGATAACGGGAACATTGGGGGCTTATGCAACGACCAACCAATATTCAGTTGGAACCTTGAGGGAACGGATGAAACAAAGGGACCTATTGAGTAGAAAATTAAATACTCGGATAGCAGCTGTAGAGACGAATGCCAAGAATTTGACATACAAAGATTTTTAACAAACCAGAGCAGCCGACCAATAGGAAATTGAACAACTAAAATATAATATTGAGAAAATGCAACAGTCGGCTCAGACAAGTCAAGCACAGGTAAGTCAACAAGAGGAGTTAATAAAACAACTGCAATCTAAATTAAATTCTATTGAAAGACAGGTCATAGATATAGCAGTATTTCGAATTCAAGCCACTGAAATACGAAATAAGATCGAAACAGCTCAACAGATTCTACTTACTAAAGTAGAAATCATCCAGGAACATTTTCAGTTGATAGATCAAGCCTTGGCCAAAATTACCTTAAGAGAGAGAGAAGCTAAGGTGGCTCGAAGTACTTTCCAGGAGGCTATCATAGCAATGACGGAAGAGGAAATGGTCATCGCTTCTGGATTATCCATTTGAGAACAAACTAGAGGTAACATTCTGTTAAAAGCATGGGAGCATAATCTGTCAGAGAAGAAAAAAATGGCTAAAGAGGTGAGAGACTCTTGTGAAGAAACATTTGGTCTAATAAATAAAAAATTGCTAGATCTCGATAAGGAGAATAGCTCTGGAACATTGGGCAATATTAATATAGTTAAACATATGCTAGATATCAAGGAAAATGTGGAAAGAGACCAAGTTGAACTATCTCAGATAAAACAAGTCGATATTGCCCAAATAGACAAATGGTTGATAAAACCGAACCTACAGTTATTGTCTATCATTTTAGAAGACATGAAAATAGGAGAAATATTGCCACAGTTGGAGAATAAGTGCTAGACTTTCGAAGCAAATGACCAAACTAAACTTCCCAAGTTGATAGCTCAGTTGGTAGAAAAGTGTGTAAATTGTATTGAACAGGGTAAAGGGAAGACTTCTAGAGGCCAGTAATACAATTGCTTATTCCATCCTATTTTGGAGCTAGAGGGAAAAGAAAGGAAAACACCCTGCCAACATGAAGGAAAACAAGGGACAACGAAGTGAAACGTTTCATCTTTTCATTTGTAACCAAAACTTTTAGAATGATAGAATTCGAAACATATTAATCTAGTATAAATATACATTTTGAGAAAGAAACAGGGGTTGCTTTTTGCCGATTGTAGAGGAGAAGACTCTCTTCACTGAGAATTAATACAAATACAGGGTAGAGATTCTACATATCGTCTATTCTGAGTTATGTTTTCTTTGTCTTTTCATATTCCGACATACTTTCATATATTTTCTTTGATGAATGCAAATCACAATTTAGTACAACCTCTACCGTGGGTATGTTATATTCAGTAATCTATTAACAAACGAATTTTCCTCTGTATTGACTATCAGTTAATACAAGACCTGCATGTTGATTAGATACTATATTTGATACTTCATTGAAGATTACATCAATCATTTTCTTCTTCTATTACAAAGTAAGATTCTTCATCTTTTGATGCCTTGCTTTGATTAGAAGCTTTATGTTTTTCTTTCCATTCATTCTATATTTTTATTTTAACTCGGGTACGAGAAACACCCTTTGAGATGTTATAATATTAATTCGTTTTATAGAACTTTTCTCTGTTATTTATGTGGTGAAAGGAAAACTTGTTTATGGTACATGTTGATTATAGGTTGAGGTACAGGTTGATGCATGGTTCAGGTTTATTGGTACAGGTTTACAGTAGTATATCTCACAGTGATAGTGTGACAGTGGTTCCATCATTCTACTTATACGTCAGGGCAGTTGTATGAGGAAAGTACATGTGGTCGTAGCCACCTTCCGGTTGTAGCCGGAGAACAAAGGGGATTGTAGCCTCCTTCTGGTTATAGCCAAAGAATCGGGGAGTTGGATCTTCCCTCAGGTTGTAGCCTGAGAAACTAGGGGGTTGGAGCCTCCTTCCAATTGCAGCTGGAAAACAAAGGAAGTTGGTGCTTCTAATGAATGTAATTGTTCAAGACATATAAGAAAAAGCATTATGTGGTTTTCTCCCACTTTGGGTTTCCATGTAAAACACTGGTGTACTGTGTATATGTATGATTTTTCATTTGTTCTTTGCTTATTTACTTTGCAGTGATTGGATGATAATGCTACATTTATATAACACTTGGATTATATGGTTAAAAATGATTAATTCTCTCTATTACTGATTCAACCCCCCTCTCAGTAACCCAACAAGTATTTCCATGTGTGCACGACCATTCTAACTTTCCTTAGGAGACTGATGATCATTATCATAAGGTTAAATTAACATGAAAACTAACAACAAATTTCATACTCATGCACGACTACAAATACTGACTATCAACACCACACTTACATGTGCAAGCAACATTATACAAAACAACAAAAATTACTTATATGAAAAAACATACAAGAATTACACCCATATTAAACATAGATAACTAAGCACACTGTAAATAAGACAAGTACATAGGAAACTTATCTTTTATGAAAAGTCACCAACTGTGTGTAGAACTTAGATGTCCTCCCAGCCATAGACTATGTTTCTCATATACTTTTAGCAACAGGTCACCCTCGATTTGGGGATTAACTCCGCCAGGGAAAAAGGGTTCCTAATGCCAATCTAAGGTCTAATAATCAACATAATGTTTCAGTCCAAGGTGCCACTGCTGCAACTAGACTACAATCTCGCATTCCCCACATGCTTGTTATACCCAAGGAAGTCTTCCCCTTCTCTTCTCAACAGTCCTTTGATTGCCCCACTTCCCTTCTAGGGTTCCAACAATATGCCATACAAGAAGTCTCAGATCCATGCAACTAATTCCCAATGCGCATGGTACAATTCCTAACAAAAATCTCACCTGGAGAGAATCCTCACGGGCTTGACAACCCACATCTTTGACAACAAAACTTTGGTTACAATACAAAAAATCCTTACAAGGTTTTCTTTGCGGATAAGGTAATAGTCATCCTTTCTCAGATGGTCCAACCCCTTCTGCACATGAGAAATGAATGACTCTTTTCCCCTAATGAGTTCTCCCCCCCCCCCCAANATATATTGCATGCCTTAAAATGGAAACTTGTCACCTTCATAACTAGCTTTAGCCACTTGGTGACTCATTTCCATCCCTCAGGAACTTAGGATAAATAATTATCCATAAATTACACTTTTCAGAAATATTAATAAAATGTTCCCTAGGACTTAAGTTCCCCGCCTTTTTTGTTTTTGGTGGAGTTATCCCCCCATCTCTTTTCATCTGATCATTCTGTGCATAGAAATGTGATATTATTAATAACTTGAGTGTGATTACATTTTACAAGGATAGGCCAACTGGCCTATTTGCATCTCGAATGACCCTCCTCATAACCACACAATCTCTCCAACCTCAAATACATACATACATACATACATACATGTGTGTGTGTGTGTGTGTGTGTGTGTGTGTGTGTGTGTGTGTGCACCAATTCTTTGATATATATATGTGTGCACACCCATTCTTTGATAACAATCCTTGTGCACTGCTCAGGTGTGCGCAAAACCAATACTTGGTGCCAACATCTCACCAGCCTATGTGTACATTTACATTTACAATTGGTACCAATAACTCATGCACCAATTCTTTGATATATATATGTGTGCACACCCATTATTTGATAACAATCCTTGTGCACTGCTCAGGTGTGCGCAAAACCAATACTTGGTGCCAACATCTCACCAGCCTATGTGTACATTTACATTTACAATTGGTACCAATAACTCACCATTATATATTTACAATTACAAAGGTATTTATATTAGGGACATTACATTACCCTCCCCCTTATTTATGAACTTTCCTTAGCGCACTATATACACATGTATATAAAAAAAATTTAAAAAATTTAAAAATATGTGGATACTCTACCTGCATAGCATCCTTGCGCTCCCAAGTTGCATCCTTAGGACCATACCAAGTCCATTCAACCTTTACTATATCCATGGATCGATTCTGGAGTTGTTTGATTTTTTGATCCAATATGCAAATTGGTTGCACCGAAAAATCTCCTTCTGAATCCACCTAAATAACATACCAATCAATAATATGATTAGCATCAGGTAGTTACTTTGTAAGCAATGATACATAGAAAACATTATGAATACACAAGGATGTAGGAAATGCAAGCATATATGTGACATGTCCAATCCTCTATAGGATTTCAAATGGCCCACCATAGTGTGATACCAACTTAGAACAATTTCCCAACTTCGGGGAACTGTGTCTGAACTTTACTTTCAAGAACACATGGTCACCCAATTTAAACTCTCTGTGGGTTCTTCCTTTATTTGCACAACTTTTCTTCCGGTCTTGGGTAGCCTTTAAATTATTCCTTATCATTACCATATGCTCCTCCATTTCTTGAAGTAGCACAACCACCATGCAGTCTGTTGGGTTGTCCAAAATCACTGGTGTGTTTCACTTTCTACCATAAAGTGCCTCAAATGGGCTCATATTTAAAATATGCTTGATACCCATTGTTGTAAGAAAACTCTACCAAGTGAAGGAAATTGTCCCATTTTTATGGTTTATCCATCACATATGTTGGCGCAGGTCAATGTTGAGAGAAATTGAAGAAACGTTGAAGGAATCATAACATCTCTAGAAAACAGGGGAGCGTGTCGGGAATAAAGGAAAAGCGGCACCGGGAAAATAGGAAAAGCATCATGTGAGGCATGTGTGCATGAAAACCTAACCAAATTAGGGTTAGGGTTTTGTAAGACATTGTAATGGATGAGAAGCCAAGAATAAGTATAAATAAGTACCTAGAGGTCTAGGGCAGGGAGATATCATGTTAGAGAAGACTGTTTGTGTAGCAAGGAAAGCAATTGTAGGATTTGATACCTTTTTGTAAGTTGTTGAGATGTGGGAGAGTGAGGTAACTAGACCTTGAGGGTTAGATCGCAGGCTGAGGAGCCTGGTGCGATCTAGTCAACCTCACAAAGGTTGTAGATCCTATTTTGTAATCTTATAAACATAGTTGTAGTGTGCATGATGCTATATGTTACAGAACCATAATAAAAGAGCCTAAGCAACCATATCTTTATGGAAATATCCCATGAGGGGGTGAACCATGTTAGATCGTGTGTTATGTGAAATGCTTATTGTTTATGTCATTTATGTCAATGGTTAAATATTAGATGAATGTATTGATGAGGTAGTTAGATCTGTTGATTACATGCATGAATAAATAACAATAGAGTGTTTAATATAGATGGACAATAGATGAAATAAATGAAGATCACAAAATACAATCCTAGATCCCCACTCATTCCCAGATTGAAAACACTTGAGTATTGCAACCACCCATAGAACTATCTCAGGTGAGACTACGCAGTACACTCTGTGTGTTGTGTTGAATTATGGTTTACCGGGAGGGCCAATAGTTTTATAGGGCTTTTTTGGAAGCTTGTTTATATATGAACCTGGGTCATCCCAAGAGGTAAGAAGAGAGAGTAACAACCAACAAATGGTTCCATTATTAGCTGAAACTACATGGGATTGAGTGAGTGGGATCCGTGAAGGAATCACAAACAAAATGAAGCTATAAAAAGGAATGTCCAGACCGTGGAATCCAACGAAGGTAGAGATCAAAATCTGGTTGAAAAAAAAGGAGCTTGATTTTGGCACAGAAGGACAACAAAAACCGTAAAATAACACCACACAAATGTCTAGACAAGTACGTGTTTAGTGACTTGCATGAGGTGTTTTTCTGCGATTTTCAACATGTGTTGCAGGAGTGGATATTGAGGTTGAAATACAACCACACAACAAATTAGATCATACAGTTATAGTGGAACCATGTGGAGATCTCCCAGTTACAACAAGTTGATAACAAAATCACACGAGCAATAGATTTCTGGCTAGACAATATTGTTGTAGGATTTATCCCAGAATTTGCAGTAGATACTATGAAGTCTTACAACACAAAAGAGAAAGAGTTTCTAAGAGGACCGCAAGTGATCCAGATTTATGTAGGAACACAATGAAATACATAAATACACATAAACACATAGATGCAGCAGAAATAAGACTTCATTTCATTAATAACAAATGACTGAAATATGCTTACAGACGGAATGGAAATAAACTAGCTAGGGCACTGGTAGCTTATCTCTGAGAAGAGATGTGGCTTCTACTCGCATTCGTGAGAAGATTATTACCATGAGGCTCTAGAGGCCTTTTTTTACAATAGATGAGAATGCCAAAATTCATATACATCCAAAAACCTAACCCTGGGAGATGAAGCGCCAAAAGTCATGTGGGCCCCGTTTGGGTAAGTTAGTACATCAACTTCCTGGGGTCGTAACTTTTGCATACGATCTCCGTTTTAGGCGTGTGATAGCTCGTTGGAAAGGTATCGTCGAGGAGATTCATTTTGGGGGATCAATTATGACTTTGAATGTCATTGAGAACCTCGATCTCAAAAAACCTTCATTTAGGCCCTCAAAATGGCCCCGAAAGTTAAAACCTGCTAAAAATAGTAAATTGCCAAAATTGCCAGAAAACTGTTTTGAGCCAGTTGGAAAAGGGGGGTGGCCACCGATATCCACCTGGATCAATCCTCCCTCCTTAGGAAGAAATGGTCCCCATTGCGTTGAGTTCCTCCATG